>LUCH01007772.1:13618-24694 GCA_013368495.1 Paragonimus heterotremus | reverse complement strand
ATTTCTAGTTCTTCCGCTTAGTCTTCTTTTTAGTAACGTTTTCTTCTAGGATCTTCCACGTCACTGTTGAGTTCAGCGGCGGCCCGGGCCACAGTACATTTTGGTCAGGCTCATGGCTGTTATGATGATGATGATGATAATAATGATGATGATGAAGATAATAATAATAATAATAATAATAATAATAATAATAATGAATGTAACATCGAGTCCAGCGTTGAATCCAAAATTTAACCCCCAGCATGTCTGCTATTAGCTCAACTAATCTGACTGATTGTCGAAAAACTGTGTGGGTTGGGTTATACAAGTTGAACGTCAATCACAACTGATCGCGGCTGCCGAATTCCCATAGATTTTCCAGTCAGTCCCTTTCCATTTTCACTAGTAAGAGTTGATTGACAGGGCATATCCTCGCTACAAATAAGAACTGGGTCCCCGGTCACGTTTACGTTTTGACCAAGAAATATAGGTATATATATGAGTATATATATGCTTACCAGCAATTAAAACGCATCTTAGCAAGTCCGATGATTTCTGGTTTAAGAACATGTATTTGAAGTGTTTGTCATGAAAGTAACTAACTTCGTATGTTGATGATGTTCTGCATTTTCATCCAATTCGTATACTGTTCCGATGGTAGGTGCCTCATAGTCCAGACAACAAGAATGCCTTTACTGGGAAGCGTGAGACGAACACGAAGTATACGGGTACATGAGGTCGAACTATTCTGTCGTCAGATTTCACCGATTTCCCCTTCTGTGTCCATCATCTAAAATTACCACACCTCTGATAACATTATGCAAAAAGCTTATCCATTGGTTTCGAACGACTGCAAACCAGATTGTTCATTGGGTGTTGACAATCTAAGCATATTGTAGTAACACGTACGTTCTTCTAAGTTGTAACCCTTGTTGAATGAACATTTTCACAGTCCTCAAAGTGGCAACTTCTAACAGGTTTCACTGTATTCTCAAAACTAATATTAACACTCCGTGAATTTTGAAGATAGTGTTAGGATGATGATTTTAACAACTTATGGTAACCCATCAAATAAGTCAGATTGTCATCATCATGTTGTTTGACTTGACATATCCAGTTGCTGTCCAAGAATGCAACAGTTCACTGTGATTACAGGCAACTTAATGAACCAAATCTTAGCCATATATTTTCGACTCAGTCCATGCAATTATCATACAATATTCTCTGTTTCTCAGTAAGGTCATATCATGATGGTATTTTGAAAACGTTTCTGCTCTTCGTTGTCGTCAACTTACTCAAACATTTTCTCCCGGTTACGACTACCAATACTACGTCATTCTGGATTAACGTCCCGTAACTCCTCGCAAACATACTTCGTCAGACGAAATGGGGGGCAGTATTTTTCTAGTAATTGATTAGCGTTTCAATATACATGGATTTGCTACATACCTGTAATCATCATGGCAGTTCGAACAATACGCACAATTTTAACGTCATCTATAGTAGACAAGACAACCAGGCGAATTGTAAATTATCGATAATTTTGATTCAACTCTTGTCGACAATTGACCGTATTATTGTGTGTAGTTCAATGTGCATTCCAAGTATGGATACACACATCAGATTATATGAATTACATCCAAATCTGTAATAATGTTTACCTCTCTCGAGTGAATAGGTGAGAGGGATTAGAACTGAAGGAGAATTATGTGTCTGGCTGAAATATCTGTTTGCATTCACTGTTGCCAGTAAGTGACGACATCTGATAGATAAATTGCCGGGATTGATGCGTCCTGTTATGTCTTAGAACTGATCGTCACTCTGCACGACAAAAGCGGCTCACGGAAATAGTCTGAGATCTGCATGTGAATGACGGATAGAAAGCTTTGGTTACAGGTTTCATCTAGCCAGTATAATGTCGATGAAGTTTGAATAGAGACATGGATAATCACATATCTGTTCCTCGAGTTGGCAGCGGTCGAGCTTTATTTGGTTCCAATGAGACAGATTTGGTTAACGATGGATTCATCATCTTTGGTCTATACAGGAATACTTATACCATAAACGAAATCTATGTTACCTCTACAGCGGCTGAACATGTTGTGAAAACTAACACGTTCAATAATCAGAGTTTGAATGAACTGACCATATTGTTAAAGTCACACTCGGAACTAGCACTCGAAAACAAACAAATGCTGTGTGGATGTTTCTTATCATGTTGAAAACTTCCAAAAATACTATTGACCTACAAATCGAGTAGTGTACGGATGATGACTCATATTGTTGTCAGAAAATACACGTGTTCATAAACATGAGGACTCACCTAAGCAGGTTATGGCCTCAACCGAGAGATAGCACCCTTGAATAGTTCAATAGAAATGCAAACATAGTTTAAATTCGAATATATATTACGATGTATAAAAATCGAAAACACCAAGAACTCACGAGTCAGTGCAAGACGAAATAGTTCACATTGTGAACTTATGCTGCCTGTTGTCTAAGCAATCTGGTTTCCATAAACTCCGTAGTGCAAAGTGATCTCATTTGTCGAAATTATTGACACATATCGGATCACGTGAAAGTGCTGATTAGTGTTAACCTGATGTTTGCCTCCCCCTGACTACCCTGGGGATCAGTTAAAAAGTAGACCAGACCAGGCAATTAACGGTCAAACGTCGCATGCGATTCGGTACCTCTTCATTACGCCGACTATATAACAAAGGTAGACTATCAGTCCAATTCTCATCTTCATGTACTGACTTCTTCAATTTGATGGCCAAACGTTGAATTGACTTTCGAACCGAATCCGGAGACACTACCCATGTTGGTTGGGGCATGATAGGACATGGTCCGTCAACGATCGTTATGGTCGTTCATCTGGTTGAAGGTGAACACTGGGTGGACACTGATCAAGCCTTTCGTGTGGTCCATCGTAACCCATCAAATACTGTTCAAAATAGAACATACTGTACTGCCGATGTTAGTGGAATCAGGCCACATGATTCAGTATTATATCGTCAGAATAGGTTTATCCTGTCTTCGGATCTAACATGACCTTCACAGTTATGCCAGTTGAGTAGCGTGATGTAATGTGTCAGTCAAAACCTTATCAACTGACTGACTGATGACCTAGTTCTGCTGCAACAGGTCCGATCAATCTCTCGTTCGAATTTCATCACATCTTTATTTAATTATATCGGCCTAAACATGAATTTCGGAAGACATGTTTGCTGGCAGAACTCTATACGGAATATAGTAATGGATATATTAGAAAGTCAAATCCCATCTGATCTGCAACCGTATATTGCAAGCGGTTAAACATTGAAAATATGTATTCGAAAATTACCTTGCGAAATTCAAACGAATAGAAAGAATTACGTGTAGCTCGCATACCGATAGATAAATTATACATTGTTAACATGAGCAATCACTTACCAACGAAAAATACCACAAACAGTAGGCAACAGAAGCTTGGTCTGTGTGTCATAATCTGCATCATTTTCCGGGGTAAATTCTTTAATCGCTCAACTAATACGGTTTTATAGACTTTTGGATTGAGGTAGAGAATCCTTTCAGGACGAGGTGCAGACATAAGCAAGCAAAATAGCAACGGTCGGAACAAGTCCGCATATGAATTGTGCAAAATATTAATCGTTTGAAGCAACAATGGCAACAGAGTAATGAACTGGTGGAAAATGCAGTTGGGATTCAATAGATTGACTGGAGGGTAACTGCTTGAAATCAAATTAGTATTACTGGGTGGCCAATCTCTTTCATTTCTAACAACATGGTGGCCAAATTGCTGTACTAAAAGTCGGTGCGAAATCCTTCGACAGTGTGAAAATAGTAATGCAGCACAGTGGAAATCACATTACCAGAAATCAGAATATTCGGAACAGTTAGTAAGCGGATTGAGATCATTTCAAGAAGCTTTATGAAATTTCTCATATCACTTCTCTCAAACGGATGATATCTTTGAAGGTCATCAATTAATTTCAGTGAAATCTTTCCATCTGAATCTTAACTATAAAGCGGGGAATCACATATCAATAGCGTACACAGTTTTCTATCAATTGAAACTGGCACATTATTTTGTTCCATTCTAGCCGTCTATACATCAATCGAAACAGAACTTAGAATGTACCTTTCAGTGTGTTATTTCAATTTATGTGGTCGACGAGACAGCATTTCGGAGATACATCATCAATTTTCTTCTTCTCCGGCATTAAACGAAACCAGTCTTTTAATAGCAGATAGTAATGGAACGTTTTCTTACCATGTTGTTTCCCATACGATTTGTCCGCGGTGATTTTAAGCAATGTGCCCGTTTGAATGTATTGAGCTTTAACAAACGGGATAAGTTTAGGTCGATAGTCCACAGTGGTACACCATTTGCTTTTGTCCAGCAAGCTGTAGATGTCAAGACAGAGTCTAGTCGGTTTGAACATCTATGGAAAATAAGCGTAGTGGTTACTAGTCTTCATGGTGAGTAACGGATTGACTGCACATTTCAAATGGAGAAAGAACCAAGCAGCTCACATTTGCTCGGATTTCCGTTGTGTCACCAGAAGACTTTTCGTTGTGACGTATCGAACATCTACATAAAAAGCATTCACCTACATCAGGGACTGATAGCGTTTTCCAAACTGTAGCCGGATGTTATATCAGTAGATGGATGACAGGATGCAGTCAACTACAGCAGTGGTTTACGAAATTGTTCGGTTTAGCAAGTGTTCTGCAAGGACGTTACACTCAGAACGATGACATCTACACATTATTTAGTCTAACGAACTATAAGCTGCAGATATGTTCATGGGTCAACGTGGGGACAAAACAACGTCAACATGATTGTCAGTGAAAATAAATCATTGGGTTTCCTTTTCATAAACGTGAAGCGTTTCCACTTTTTACTACTCTAATCCAGATAGTCTAATTGAGGGGCAATATCGTACAATTTGGAAAACGCCAATCTGTGTCTACGAAATGGAAACGATACCAACAAAGTAAAAATTGGTTACAACACTTGTTTCATAAAACCCAAACAAGACTCAACTTCGTAAATAATACATGTTGATATGAAGCTTGATAATAACCATGCCGTCGCTATTATCGACCAGCCGAATGAGACCAGATGCACCAGGTCATCTAAGTGACCATATCTCAGCGCGGTGAATAAATTACATTCCATGGATCTTATTTTCGGACAACGTTACTCGTATTCACATCGCACATTCGAGCATAAACGTCATTCCGTTTGAGACTACGGACAGAATATTTCAATGATGTGGACGTGAGATCTCAATTCGGAGTCAACAACCGGAAGATGTCTGTCACTGGCCATTCAGCTGCCAACACCCAAATCTAGATTTTCCGTTTTAAACTGCTTCTCAGAACTGCATTGATTTCACTTCGATATCTATCGCCCAAGAATCGCAATAACTCAACAACCAGATGATGCACACTTGTCGTGTTCACCTTCTGCTTAATTCAACACAAAACCTCCCCCCCATATTCTGACCAGTTCCTCCGCGCTGGTTTATGACAAGTTGTTTTACCACATCCTCTTTGTCTTCATGAACGACCAGGTTAAATGCATGTTCCGACATTTTCAATCTGTACAATTCTTGACTCCCTGTGGTATAACAACAGCCACCTCGACTTCCGTATGCTCATATTAGAAAAGGACGGAAGTAACGCATACTGGACAGGATACTTCCAAGCAAACTTGTGCTGGTTCTTTTCTCTACTGTTCCCATAAAATGGCCGTACATCTGTGGGAGGTGCAACATAGTTCTGAGCTGTTTGAACACCGGTCTTTGAAAATAAAATTAAAGTTCACTTGACGCTATTTCTATGTGTCGTTAGTGATCGAACGATCTTTGAAAACTCATGCACGAATCCAGATCAGTCCATCGCCTCAATCCACGTGTTTGCTGTAACCGACGCACGGTTCGATGCAACAGCTATACGCTTCCATGCAGACTACTATATGGTTGCAGTCGTCATTGTCGAACAAGATTCTCAGTTACAAGGTAACCGAAAACCACAGTTTGCTCAAATGCAGTTGATAAATGGAGTCAAAAGTTCTACGTAAATTAGGGATATCGATCTAGACCGATATTCGGGACTTGTTATAATAAGATTTTTTTCAAGTTATGTTAGTTTGTTAACTACGGAGACGAAAATGCTTCGTAAACTTGGATCGATGTTTGATGAAATCCTAGCCTTTTGCTATAAAATCAATGTGTCACGCTCGGAATAAGCAATAATGGTTCCAAAATATCCACTACCTATTCTAACGACTACAGTACTAGTAGCGGAGTTATAAGACTACGAGCTTCAGTTGATTAACCTGAAAATTAGTTGAAAAAGACATTAATAGAACAGCCAACTATCCCGCATCTTTACTGAATCGACCCACTTGGCACTACCTCCCAGTCTTCTAGAACCGTCTGCCTTCGGAAAGAGCAGTGATGGCTTAGTTCACGGAATATTCCATCCAGGAATGAGTAAAATTTAGCTCGCAGAGCTACACGAGTGGACATCCGGAAGCAACTACCAAACGATCGCGAGACTTGGTGGACACAACGCTTTATCCAGATATAATAAACCGCTGCTACCTAGAATTCCAGCAAGCTCGTACTTCTCATTCGATGAACGACCAGCAAGAAGCCAGTTGTAAGTGGGAGATTTGCGAGGCTAATGATGAACCTATTCATTATCGGCCATGAATCTTAGGACGCTGGATTGAACAATTCCAACAGCAGTTCAACTAGCCATACGCGCCATTGACCATGCCTTCGGCTTCTGCTTATGCTCATTGGTCTATTGACGTTTCTTCGATTGTGGAAACCGAAGTTTAATTGAAATCAAATTCCTGAGACGTCACAAGACACTCAACCCAGACGAACTCTGTCCTATCCTCATTGTAGATGGAGGTCAACACCTAGCTAAGCAGCTGACGGCTCTGCTTCATAAACTGTAGATAAGTGAAGTTGTTCCAAATGGCTGGGATTCGGCCAACATCATATCCAAATAGCTCATACACTTCGTGTATAAATCAAAATGAGAACAATCTGATTTCTATTGCACCAAGTGTTCCCATGGCCACCGTTTTTCGTGGACTAAATGAGACAAGCAAACAGCATATAAGTGAGACGCAAGCTAGGTTTTCTCTCATTGTGGCTTCATTGATCATACCGTCACACTTCGCCAGATGTCTGAACTCCGTTAATTATATAGAAGGTCAAAAAACCTTGTTTTGTTGGATATCAGAAACTTACAGAATCGCAATTTGGGACCGTCTATCGAGGAAGAGTTGTCCTGAGAAGTATGTGGAAATCCTGAAAACAATTTCACTGTCAGACCTCGGCCAGTGTTAGGAATTATGGCAGCGTATCGCCGAACTTCAGCAGCTGAAGTGGGGTGCGATGTGGTTGTCCAGTCCACCCTTCCTATTCCACGTTGCAGTAGACAAGATCTTAGAGTTTGCTTCGGCGAACTGTGAATCTGATGGTTTGAAACTGTCCCCCAGGCAGTGGACTTCGAAACGTGGAATATGCAGATGACATCACCCTAATCTGCAAGCGTTCGTGAGGAGCCCAGAACATCTTAGACAGACCAGAGGAATCAGTTCGTCCGTTTGATGTGGAATTTACATCTTCTGAGTGCAAGTTGCTATTGCAAGATAGAAGAAAACCCTCGGCCTACTCTCACTGTTGGTGGTGAACCGTCAGAGGTGGTTCAGAAGTTTGTGTACTCTACAATCTGTATCAGCATTGATAGAGTGTCTAATGAGATCATAACTACCGCAGCAAAGGCCCGGATGGCGTTTGTCAACTCGCACCATTTTTAACGTCAGCATGATCTTCGTCTTTTGGTGAAAGGCCGGGTGTTATTATGCAAATCCGAAATCTGGTCACTTCAAGCAGATGTTCACAGGATATCCATTATCCGCCACCGGTGTCTCCAAAACATTAGCGATATGTAGGAGGATCCTTACGGCAAGAGGGACGTAGGCTAACCAATGGGGATTACTGTCCTCATTACTGTCCGTAATAACTGTGATAAGCGGTAGGTAAAAGAGAAAGCTGAGGGAACTCTGTATCAATGTGTGTTTTCATACCAGTCAAGTGAAGCTCAACCGCAGCAGTTCTAAAACCTGCTTCATCTGTGGACGGATTAAGAGTTGGGAGCATAGGTATTTCCTAAATAACGGTACATTTGCAAGTGAAAATTTCATCGCCGTTCTCTTTTCTTGCAGTGGCTTAAGTCAATAAGTGTCCTTAATGTAGGTTATGATAAATCGACTGCTAGAACAGAGTTTAATTGACAGGGGTACAGCCACCACTGTGATAGAGTGATAAGTCGAGGAATGAAGTAAATCATTTTCGAAGTTGGTTGGTGGTTGGCGGATAGATGAAACGATGAATCTATCGCGTGTGTTGTGCGTGTTAATGATCATGTAACCATCGTTTCAATTTATACTAGCCAAAAACATCAGCCGGATAATTGTTGGAGTCAGTCACTCTTGAAAAACGTGGTTATGACAAACTGGAAAGCAAGAGGATCTAGACACTGAACGGAGAATTTGTCCACCAAACCTGTCACCAAATAGTTTATTTCAATCAAATACAAAGATGCAATGTACCACGACGTGATCGTCCGTAGTGCAATAAGAGAGTAAGACAGGTAGACAGGCAGATCAGGTAATTCGTTACAAAGAGCATATTTAGGGAGAAAATATGGACTGGTCAATGTTTGCACTTTCCTAGCTACGTGCCTGTCAGTCTCACACCGGGTCTGACGGACGGAGTAAGGAGAATATTACAGAGGAGGAATCAAAAAGTATGCGAGAGATTCTTAGTGTTAACGTCTATCCAGATAAGTTCATCATCAGCAACATGCAGGAGACACATCCACGACTCTTAGTGGAAGATGCCGGTAAGAAGAAAGTCCACTTATTGTTACCATTTATGTGTGACGCAGCGGCAAAGTTGACATAACGTCAAATCACCAAGGTTATCAACACGACTTATCATGCCGCAAGCATTCTCGTCACATTTCACACAAAGCGGGCGATTCCACTGAATCTGAAAGATAACGTGTCTAGTAATGTCGCGAAAGGTCATATGCCACATCCTGTGGATAGCCGAGGCTTTTGCAATCCGACTACGTCATCTGAATTTGTGTGTGCAGAAACAGTCTGTTCGAACCCTGGGGATTTCTTGACCAACCTGCAAAACAATTTGTTCTCATCCCACTGTCCTAACGCGAATAACATTGACAACCTAAGACTGACTCCGTTTGTGATCCTAACCACAACGAAGTAGTGCTTATTATTTTTCCAGTCACATTGTCCCTTCATTATTTTGCTGATCGATAACAGTTCATATCGTCAAGTAATTTTATATAATTTTATCACTCAAAGAGAAAAAGTTTTCCCAAACATTTTGTTCGCGGAAACTTTGTATTTTATGAATGATGCAGGGATTTTCAGTTACCTGAAAAAAATCCCTTATTTAAGTAGAACTTCTCACTCCACCTGTGGATTGCAGTTGAGAAAATCGTGGTTGTTTTTTACATTGTAACTAATCTTCTTCGACAAAGCTGACGGCAACCATATGGTTGTCAGGATGGACGCTTTTATCCGTCGCATCGAATGGTGCGTCGGTTATGGAAAACACGTGGATTGAGGCGATGTACTGATTTCGGTTCATGCCTGAGTTTTCAGAGGTAGATCGATCCAGATCCACACAGATAAATGGGGTCCTGTGAATTTTGATTCTAGTTCAGAAGACCAGTGTTCAAACAATTTCGCACCCTCCGCAGATGTACGACCATTCTACGGGAACGGTAGGGAAACGGACCAGAACATGGTTCCTTGGAAGTGTCCTGTTCAGTATGCGTCGCATCCGGTTTTTCCTCATGTGAACATATGGAGGTCGAAGTGGCTGTTGTTATACCACAGGGAGTTAAAAGTGATATAGATTGCAAACGTCGGAACATGTTTACAACCTGGTTTATTGCAAAGACACAGAAGGTGTGGCTGAAAACTATCTATCATAAACAAATGTAAAGAGGCTGGTCACAAATTGATGTTGTTGTGCCCCTTGTTAAAAATGTCTAATAGTTTCTGGGTGTCTTCTAAAATATCTACTACGTAAAAGATATCGTCCACATATCTTCGGTAATAGCTTGTTTATTCAATAACATCCTTCAACTTGTTGTTATCAAGAATATTCATGAATAAGTCGGCTAGAACTGGTCCCAGCAGAGAGCCCGTAGCAACACCATAAACTTGACGATGAAACTCTCTGTTAGACTGAAATTGGGTATTACTCGTACAGAACAATGACAATTCTTCAAAATCTTCAACAGGATGACCAACGTTAATTCGGTGCTTCTCGATCTAATCACAAACAAATTTAATGGTTTCTGTCAAATGAATGTTAGTAAATAACGATGATACATCATCAAACAGCATTATATTCTGACTTTCAATCCTGCTTGGGTTTCATTAAAACAAATCAAATAACCAAGTTTCACAGTGTTGATACTATTCCCACTTCGTATCCGTAGATTGACATTTCCAAAGTGTACGGTATCTCTTCTCAAACAGACTGTCTAAGTTTGAATTCGAACGACCTGGAGCCGTTTCACATCTCCAAAAATGAAACTCAATGATTTATTTCCAGTGACAATCATCTTGACATTGTTTCGCCGCCAAATTGTCTCATAAACATATCTACAGCTTTATAGTAGTGAGTAAACGGTTGTGCCCCGTGCATGCTATAAAACTACTGATTTCATGTTACACAGAATGTGTGAAATATTAAACATCTTTTATACCATTGTAAACGAAAATTGGAGATGTATCGCCAAAGAACTTTCTCGTCGTCCACATTGTGGTCTGCATACATACATATATGAGTTGATATGACACACATTCTAAGTTCTGTTTCGATTGATGTGTAGACGGCTAGAATGGAACAAAATAATGTGCCAGTTTCAATTGATAGAAAACTGTGTACGCTATTGATATGTGATTCCCCGCTTTATAGTTAAGATTCAGATGGAAAGATTTCACTGAAATTA
>LUCH01007772.1:0-10926 GCA_013368495.1 Paragonimus heterotremus | reverse complement strand
TGAACCGAATTCAACTTCCGACTGTGGAACGTTAGGTATTTTAGATTGGCTGTTTCAAATGTATCACGTTCCTGGACCTCCTCATGCCTTGTCGCGAGGATGACACGATACATCGGAAGGTGTATTGTAAGGCAACTTGGACGGGCCAGTATACAAACTTCAATAGTTTTGTACCACTACGACGAAAGAGAATCCTAATCCGATGTCTGGTAGATAGGGCCACGGAAATATGTTCGAGCTACAGCATCGAAGAGGAAAGACTGTTTATGTTTAATACACTCGTTGAAAATGACTATCCGGAGCAATTTCTTCATAAAAATATGTTAGCAAGCACTAAGATAGATAAACCACTAACTGCAGAGAAAAGTCTATTTATATTTCCTTGCCCTTCAAGCGTGATGTTATCGCTGAAACCGTAACGAAGAAGCTTAATGTAGCCATCAATAAAACGTATTTCTCAGCTCAACTACGCGTTCAGTTTACCTCCACAGCAGTATTGCGCCTTCAGCTAAAAGATATATTGCCTGTTGATGCCGCCCATTTTTGTGTTTACCGTTTTGTTTGTTCCTGTGTAAGAGGCCACACAACATGACGATTTTCCGAACGCATTCGGAAGCACCAACCGGTGTGGCTGACGCGAGGATCGATAAGGCCCTGCACGTCTGCTGTCGCAACGCACTTGATCGAGTCGAACCACCTAATCAATCAGACAGGATCGTTCAATCCAATCTTCCGAACATTTGGGATAAAATCGAAACAGGCCAAATGTCGTATACTGTCAGTTGCAGATGTCATCGTAATTCGCCTATACTCACCATCAATGTGCGCTCAAAAAACGGCTGGTCAAAACGTTAAACCTTCCATGGCTGTGTACGCAAACCCGGAATAGAATGATCGCAGAGACGACGTATCTCTCGCGGATTTCGTACAACTCAAGTGGTCAATGTTATGTAATTAACTCTCATGACTTAAACCAGATAGAAACTGTTGATTGACATCTTTCGCCTCAGTGATACGTTATTTACCACCCCCATCGAACCCATATAAATGTGTTGTATTTAGCCTGATGATGAAACACCGAAAACGAGCTTGTTTGCTACGCATTTCTTCTCCAATGCAGATTCTCGAGCCCTCGGTCTCCGTCTGGAAGGAACCAGCCGAACATCAATATATATGTCATTCTGCAATCAAATATGCAATCGTCTTTCGTTATAGCTGTTTGAAACAGTAGAGCAAAAACCCTGGGTACTGAAGACTAATTATCATCTTGACAACAAAGCCTTCTAAATGAAGTGGGACTATCATATACGTCCCATCACGACCTTCTATACAAATGGTATTCTGACATTTTCATACATAGGCTACAAGGAACAGTCAAAGTGTAGTTTAGTGTCAAATGCGTACTTCTTCTCTTTCAGTCAGTTGGTCTGTGTTCAGCAAACATGATTCAATGTAGTTTATCCAAACAGTTTGGATGATCTTTCTAAGAACTCGATTGTCATTGTGAAAGAGTGTTTGAATTCCGCAAACATCTTAGATAATATGCGTCGGACAAAAGGTCGTACCAACATAAGAACAACTAGGGTCATTTAACACAACGATTGTCCGAGTAGTAGTGAAATTTGATTTTCATATAGATTGAACTTCATTCACAATTGATTGCAGCTGTCGTAGTCCTATAGACTTCCCAGTCAGCATCTTTCGAAAAGAAGCACAAAATTTGAGTTTCGCTCTCGTTAGGGCTCGTCAATAATACATATCCTTGACACGACCGGGACTAGAACTCCAGCCACGCTTTCATGAGGCAACCGTGTTGACCACTGAGTCATCCGCACAACAGTATGCACGACCGAATTATCATATGAGAACGTTCAATTACTCTCGCTTACAAATAATGGTCATGTTGTCCGATCGTCCCCAAAGGAGATACACTAACTGTCCTGTTAACTCCAGTCGATGATCCCTCGAGCAGAGCTTCCCTCCAAGTCGAAACCACAAAAATAACTAGCCTGTTTAGTGGTAATTGGATTACCGATAAGTAGTTGGGGATTTCGGTGATCGTATGACTGATTGTGTTGTCAGAACAAATGAGTATATTGCTATACATTAATAAATATAATGCAATCAACAAAAGAATTAATAGATGATAAATGCCATCTAAATGTTGATCGATTTTTAGAGGAAGCCATACGTACAAATTACAACAGTGGAGTTAATTACACAGTTAGTTCAGTTCATTAATTTAATTAAAACTGCGTTCTACATGTGCAGTTATATTGGTCCCGAAGTGAGAAAACTGTATTTTACATCGTTATTTTCAGAGTGCCCTAAATTAGGCAAAGTGGGAGTTTGACCGATCCGAACAGTACTCATTTCTTACAAGTGATTATGAAGTGTATGAGCCGATGTTTCTGAACACAAAAGGTTGATTCCAGCCTACTGATTGCGACCGCCTCAACAAACAGAAAGAATCTTGGCTTGCAGTGATGTAGTAGGTTTCCGGATGCTTGAGCTGGGACGACAAAGTACTCAGCTGACAGCACGGTTCTTGTGACCACGCAAACTGATTGTCCGTATGTTTCAACGACATCGACATTTTCTTGTTGCACGAACTTATGCATCTACTAAGGCAACTAGTCCTTCATTTTGAAGGTCGTGCATGTTAAAGTTCGTTGTATGTTTATCTTTTCGAACACCCTAGTCAAATATGGCTATGCATTATCCATTCATATTGTCCTATCGGCCGACCGCGTGCAGTGATCGCTGGCTAACACGACGTTTGTGGCACATAGGCGTCTTTTATAGTAGCCACGCTAGTCATTAGAAGGAGAAATTCCCCCAGACAGAGGACTCAAAAGAGCCACAGAGTCAACTGTTTCAGGTACTTAGGAGGTATCAGTGTGGACAACGATCGATCTGTAACAGGTAGGAAGTTTACGGCGATCACGCTATAATATGGGAGAGAGTTTGGTCATATTTCAACCTAGGAAACCTAAATATTGTTAGAGCGACTTGATGAACAACCTGACCAGAGGTCTGGCAGGCTGTTGTTCGGCTCCACGTAGAACAAGAGGTGAAATTCTATCCGGTGCAGGGAGCCATTCCTGAGGTTATGTAGCCTGAGTAGTATAACCACCGGTAACCTGTTTATTGGGAACGACGACAGAGACAATGCTGGATACTATGAAACATGAGAAACGGAACATGTTTTTGAGGTCGGTGTCACATCTATTTGTGACTCGTTTCTGGCAGCAGAAGTAAGGTTATGCATCTGAACTATCGTTCCGGTTTTCGTCAACAACTGATCAACGAAAGATGGCTCGGGACAGTTTGCTTGTGCCCTTGCACTCCGCTCCATTTTGCAGCTGAAGATATTCCAGTGTTTCGTGTGCATACATCTACTGTCGTCGAGCTGCCGGATGTTTGGTGCAATCAGGAATTTATGAGCCAACTGGAGACGTTCTGTAGATCACCCATCATTTATTGGCCCCATCCATTTTCCCAGTACTGAAGCCTTATCACCAGTTGGTCAGCAGCCTCTTCTACCGTTCTGTAGAAATATTGGATAAGCCGTAATGTGGTTCTTAAGATAAACCTTCCCGCGTGTAAGTGACACCGGACATACAAGCAGGTAATTACCTAGTGTGGAACGTACACCTCACCTCAATTTTCCATACTGCTTAATTTTGTCTCTAAAGGAAAGTGCGATTGATGAGTTGACTTGGCAGTGGGAAGCGTAACGTAGAGTTGTGTGATACGTCCATTAGGAAATCAGATCTGTCCGGCAGGCTGCGGCTTTACATTCTACACAAGCGCAGTAAATTTTAGGTAATCCGCTACATGTATTCTAAAGTTCTGTGCTTATATGTGCGCACGTATTGTGACGCCATCTGTCAGACGTGACACTGAATTCCAGACACCAACTTCACAAGGCAGAAATAGAAAAATCGGGGCGGGTTTCCGGCAAGTTGTGCATCACTTTTCAAACATACAACCGTAATATATCTGTTGGGCAAAGTTTTGAGATTTCCTTCTTCATGAAGTGTTTACACACTTTAAACATCTAGCGTGAAACATTTCAAGAATGAGAAACTACACGAAATCAGTAATTCAGCTTCAAATTAAAACCGCGTGCTACTTGATATTGTGTTCATTGGATACGCTCACGATCGTTTTGAGAATTCTGTATGATATTGGGTCACCACGTTTTCTCAAATCCGTTCAATTTGCTTGTATTTACATTACATATGCTCGTGACAGGCAAAGCGACATGTGATTAGTAGAAGATGTTTAATGGTGCATGATTTGGTGACGTAACGAAACTACTGACTTAACCCTTGGACGCCTCTCCCTGGCTGGACACCCAGCCGATGTTCCCACAGGTTTGATGTTTAAACCATTCACTTCATTAACTGTTCTTCATATGTCAGTACGATTTTGACATTCCATGACTCAGGGAACCCCAATACTAATTCCAACGAAGGTGTCCATTCGTCATTTTTTCCTCTCGCCTATTAGCTCTTTTGATTGGAGCTGGTCTGCTTACTCTTGAATCCTCGGCTGATGCCTCAACGAATGCCGCATTCGGCACATACTGCACACTGAAATTCAAGCGTGTTTTATGTCGCGGTTATAGGTGACATGAAATCTCACATAATTCCTGTAGGCGGAATCTAGTTTGCCTCTATCCGGTTGTCTCTTAAACCTGAACAGTAGCAACCTGGTTTCCTGCACCCATGTGCATCCTGATACTTCCATTCATCTGACTGATGAATGCTACTCTACTTGGTTTTCCAGGGTTGATCAGCAATCTTAAAATCTGTAGCCAAAAAGCGTTCACAAGGTTTTCATCGTACGAGTAGCATAATTCAGGAATGGTCAAAGAAGCAGTGTGTTGATACGTTTCACTCCAATTCTGGTCAGACAGACTCACAAATGAGACACACCAATTCGAGACTCGCGTTGTATAATGATTGATTATATTTAATCGTAAATGGTTGTTCTCTGCACCTTGTATTCGACCGTTCAGGGGTATCTCCAAACGTGTTAAACACTAACAAACAAGACGTTTGCCACGTGAAGGTGTGGTCATTTACGATACTTAGTTACATATCCTAATCCAATTCCAGAAATAACAACATCTTATTGAATTAGTTCGGGATAACCAACTGAATGTATTTAATGACGGCGTCCGCTTGTGCGTGGAAAGACATCTTTAAAAAACTTGCTGATTATATTAATCATCTCCTTTAGATTCTACACTGTTCGTTTACCAGTCAAATGAGTGATGTCACTATAACCACTACAATGGCTGTCTGACTACAAGAAATGAAGCATCAATAATTGTTATCCAGTATTTATCATAATATAATCCGTCAGCCACAAAAAGGATAAAATCCGTTATTTCTTGGTGCCAAGAAAAGCAGTGACCTATAACTGAGAATCGGTTATTCAGTCAAATTCCGTTTCATCCGCCTAGGTTTAATTCTATCAAACTCAATGTGTTAACAGTAATCATACTCACCTGTTATCATACAAGAACGCGGATGACACAAGGGTTGTATATTCGACAAACCAACACATGGGTTAAGCGTTTAAACAAGACCAGAAACAAAACCTCTTATTTGAACGCGGTATACAGCCCCAGACCGTCTCGGCTGTCACAGACATTAATGTTCAGTTCCTTTAAGTAGCAGGGACCATTATGAGTGATGCCGCACTCTGACGCTCCTTCCTGCATTTTTCTTGTGGCTTGCACGATGTCAATTATATGCTCTGGTCCTTCTAGTGACTAGCCACTGTATGAATAGTATACTACTATCGCTCATCTTCACTGCAACTGACTGCCTTTTGACTACCAGAGAAAAAATGTTGCAACAAAACTGCTCCTATTCCTTAATCAGATGAATCAACTGAATCAACGCAAGGTCCGACAACAACACACTCTCGATGCGCCCAAAAGCAGATTGACAACTCTCAGACTATACCCACTCAGCATTGTGTTCCAAAAGTTTATTCAAAGGTGCTCGCAAAACATGCATATTTGGTACAAAATTATTGTAGTAGTTGACAAGACCTAGAAATGACTGCAATTTAACTTTATTTGTCGGGGCCGGTAGGTAGGTGTTCAATAGCCTCTATTTTCGATGGATCCGGGCGACGACCGTTTCCGTCAACGATTGATCCAAGATAGGCAATGCGATGCATAAAGAATGAACACTTTTCCATAGGAAGATTAAAACCGTATGTTCTTATTCGACCGAGAACGTCGTCTAAATGTGCCTGATGAACTTCAGTGGATGGACTTGCGATGATGATGTCGTCCACGTAGGTCGAAGCGTAAGCCAGTCCATTCAACATGGTATCCATAATCTGTTGAAAAATAGCTGGGGCACATTTCACGCCAAATGGCAACCTGTTGTACTGATATAGCCCTCGATGTGTGTTGATGGTAAGATACTGCCGACTTAAGTTGTTGACTTCGACCTGAAAGGTCAATTTCGAAAAAAACACCTTGCAACCATTTAGTTGTGTGAACAAATATTCATGTATAGGTAACGGGTATTGATGTGTTTGTGACACATCATTCAAACCAGTAGAAAAATCCCCACAGATGAGAAGTGTGCCATTTGCCTTCTTGACCACAACTATGGAGGTTGCCCACACTGAGTAGTTGAATTCTGTTAAAACTCCCAACTCCTTCAATCTATCTAACTCTGAGTCAACTTAAGTGACCACAGCGTACGGCACCGGTCTGTTGGTTCTAGAGACGGGTTTGTAATACGGATTAACGAACAAAGATGTCTTCGTTGCAGTGCATAAGCCGAGATCAGTGTTGAAGATCTGTGCATGTTTAGTCTGTAATTCTAATAGGATGTTATTGCACACTCCAGTACCTTCTGAAGAACCGGGTGATGGAGACAACTATGCAGTCGACATATCACAGAAAAAGCTAATGGAGACATCCCACAAGTGCAATTGTCCTATCCAATCAATTTGTTATAGATTCAGATCATTTGAGTCTGCGATATAACAAGTACCGGTACAATGTAAATCTCGAAATGTGAACTCACATTTGATTTCTCCCATAAATGCGATTGGATGGCCAGATGCATTGCGCGCAATACGTCCTCAGGGTTGGTAAGTGGGTTCTCCAATTTTGTGCCATGTCGAACGAGAAAATATGGTTATATCCGATGCAGTATTGATGTGTAGTGTTACCGGAAAAATACTGATCAACAGAGTCAGAAATTTGCGCGAATAACAATTGGCACTATCCAGGGTAGAAAGAATGACATTTCACTGTCTTCTGGAATGATTCTTGAACTGGTTTCTGACAGACGTAAAACAACCGACATCTTTGTGCCTCAAACAGCCACACTCCCGACAATTATGTAACTGAAAACACCAAAGCCGTATGAAAAGCCATTCACCGCAGTGCCAACAATCCGATGGCAGTCGTTGTCCACTCGTGTTTCTTGAATCACTACTTGCTTGTGATTGCTTCCTTGTAACTTTTTCAACAACTTTCACGTCACGCGTCCATTATGGGTTCAGCGTGTGTGAATCCTTCTTTAGATTTACTAATCGCAGATATTCCGAAGTCAGCTCCTGCAAGGAGAAGGATTGTGTTGATTCAAGTTTCGCCAATAACGTGGTTCAGGTGTCAGCATCTGGTGCAGTTGTGAGACTGGAAACAAATATCAATGACTTGAATTGATCATCTGATATCTTTTTCAACTGAAATCATTCACATTCTCTGTTCACTTTTCCCGAGTATCACACAATATCTTCATCCGGCTGACGTGCGATTTCCAAACAGTTGTAACGTATGTTGAAAAGTGATGTGCGTTCTCCAAATATAGTTGAAAGTATTGAGACGGTCTCTTGCAAACTGTAGTCTCGAGAGTGATTTGGTAGAATGAAGTTGCAGTACTGAGTGTGTTCACTGGCACCTAGTTTTTGCATGAGTAGGCCTACTTTAGCTGGCTCATCTAACATTGCACCATCAACAACAAATATATCCACATAACGTCTGTACCATGAGAGGAAGGTGATTCCGCCTTCTGCATCATAAACAAACTCCTGACTGCCACTGGCTAGTAGTTCCTTTAACTTGGTATCTTCTGGGATGCTGGGACTTGTAGGCTGGAGGGAAGGTCTGTTCGCTAAAACTTCCAATAATTTAGTATTCTGCTGAGTCTGAGCTTGCTGCTGCTGCTGTAATGGTGGAAGTAAGAGCGCGTTGTCAGCCATCTTCGTCGCCAAACTGTTATATCGTGCGATTTTGGAAGGTGATATGCGTTCTTCAAATATAGTTTAAAGTAGGGAGATGGTCCATCGCAACCTTCTTAGTAACGTTTTATTCTAGGATATTCCACATCACTGTTGAGGTGAGCGGCGACCCGAACCACAGCACCTTTTGATCAGGCTCATGGCTGTTATGAAGATGATGATGATTCACCTCATCGATTTTCCAAATGCTGGCATTTCTTCGTAGATTGTGACTCACAACTAGAAAGTCACGCCAAGTTGTAATGACATAAATCACTCAATTTCGAGCGATATTTCAATTACTGGCGTTTAGTAAGTCATTTTATTCTTGAGTGTAAATTGAACGTCATTCAAAACTGTTCGCAGCTGTCACATTCCCACAAAAGTCTCATTCAGCATCTTCTTAGAAGGATAATTACACTTGAGATTCGTGCATGTTGAAGCTCACCAGAAACTCATAACCTTGCTACGGCTGACACAATTACGATCAGTTAAACCGTGCTCTATTTGCAATGATCGAAATGTTGTTCAAAGACTGATTATGCTATTTCAACTTGGAGACAAGTTGTAATCGTGTGATCATCGACTGAAGTTAACAGGACATCTAGTGTGTCTCCTGTCAAGGCGATCGGGCAATCAGGGCAACGCTTACAAGAGGATGTCCGTGGGCGTTTACATACGATGATTCGGTCCTGCCTAATGTGAGGTCACTTGTGTGGTGAAGAGCTATAACCAGAGCGAAACACGAGTCTAGTGCTTTCCTTCGAATGATGCTAACTTGAGAGTCTGTGGGGATGTGACAACTCTGCCAGTGACGTTCAACTTATACAAAATCGGAAATTGCCCACTACCTACCACAAGTGAAAATAGAAAGTTAAACGGGTTCGCCTAGTTGTATTCTCTTCAGGAAATCTAATTAGCTTCACATCCATCGATAATAATACAAGACACTTATTTTAACCAGACTCAGGTGACTTCAATTAATTCCAAGTGGTCGGCAAAATTCGGGTTTGACTGAATGAATGTCTGGTGGATTATATTAACACTAATCAAAGGATAAACGAATCGTCTAGACAAGCATATTAACAAAGAAAGCCGACGACTACTTACTGGCTTAAGGAATAACTGAATGCGGTCTGTACTCGTTTGGATATCACATTGTGATAATTGTGTCCAGGGTATGTTAATATGTGCTACAAAACGGTATAAGTAAGAGGAGGTCAAATTAAACTACGTGTAACTCAAGAATGACAAGATTTGTAGGAGCATTTGTCTTGCTTACGTTGTGCATCGTCTGCGCGAGAGGTGAGTGCAGCCTTACAGATTCTAATAGATAATGACAACAAAACAACTTGGCGTGGAGAGTGGTAGTCGATAATAATCTGTGAGAGATTCATGTTTTTGTACTGAATTGAACTTATTTGGTAGAAAACCGGACACTACGTACGTAAATCAACATGTGGTGTACCAAATTTCCTATGATCTGTTTGAACCGTATTGTTATCGTATGATCTTGAAAAGGTGTGAGCTTCCGTGAAACAAACGTGATATCACTATCATTATTCCCTCATCAAAAGGTATTCCCACGAAGAATTCACGTGAGTTGGTTGTTATTACTTCAGTCTACTCGATTGATCACGACCATGGAGCCCAATATTTGTCTCAGCTATTCCAACTTCCTCGACTGAAAATAGACTGATTCAAACACGGATGTTTGGGGCGATGTGAACGTGATTTGAACAGAACTGACCAAGTCTACAGTATCATTTGCCGAAATTTGCTAGAACATCAGTAGGCAGGTTGCATCGTACCAAATTCATTTTTTCTATGCACAACGACAAATCCGATTTTCACCACAGACTGTGTGAACGTTTTATTTTCTTGAAATTAGCGCGAACACATATATGCACACTCAATACTCTTAATAATAATAACTAAGATTTCGTGATTTACTAGACTACTGCAACCCAACAAAAACAGTAATTCTAATCGTTTGTTGAGTTATACAATTTTTAGCGACCTCGTTCCATTCCCATTCGGTTTGTATATCAATAGAAATGTATGTTAAGTACATGACAAATTCAGCGTTCACTACATTATTGCGTGAATAATCAACATATCTCCTTCTCTCTCTCTCAATAAAATCTTGTAATCACAATTCCATTCCGAAAAATAGCTGCTCGGAAGGAAACAGGTAAGAATGCAGCGGATTAACGTGAGTGAGATAATCAAGTGTCATCACGTCCGTTTCGACAACTACTCGCAATGTGACATGTAATTTTCTCACAAGCAAACTTCTCATCGTCCATCACGACTGCCATGTCTACAACTTCCATCCTCCCCAAATAACTAATGTTTATTTAACTTAATAAAATTAAGCCGACTTCCATGTCAAACTCTCGTTTACTCTACGAGTGAGATATTTCCAGATTACTGCAAATAAACGCTTCCGTTGTAATTTTTTGTCTCCAACTTTCTGTCTATCGTCTTTTGCATCATTGTACTGTTAGCTTTCAGTCTACTTTTTGTAATGTTTTTGAATATCTTCCGCGCAATATATCTGCTCTAGTTCTCGCGTTTCTGTTTATATTTGCCCGTCTCATTCCATCATTTGTGCATCTGTTTGTTTTTCTTTTTTTTCAAGATATTTCA
>LUCH01007771.1:0-13678 GCA_013368495.1 Paragonimus heterotremus | reverse complement strand
ATGATGATGATGATGATGAGTGAGAAAATCAGGAGGCGTCCGCTGATCAATGGGTTCATGGTGTGTCTACAGACAAACGGACTGCTGCACCTTGCTAACATGGTTTTCCTCACAGCTCTCCTGTCCGACAACCTACTGCTGGCAAGAGACTGAGGACAGTGGTATGTCAACAGAGGTTACAGTTACGGATTTCAGCAAAGCGTTCGACAAAGTTTCACATGGAAGGCTCTTGAGCAGGTTCGCGGCATTGTGTATCACCGGTCACAAGTTAAGTTGGAAAGTGGACTTCTTTCAGAATCGCAGTTACTCGGTTAAAGAAAAAGGGACCCATTCTTCTTGATTAGAAGTGTCCAACGAGATTTCTCAAGGCCTGATCTTGAGCCCATTGTTCTTACTGGACCTTAGTAACGATCTTCCCAAAACCGTTGAGCCACTTTGTCTAATGTATGTTGACAACCTCAAAGTCTAGCGTGTCATAGATCCGATAGAAGACCGGGATGCCCTGTAGACCGATCCTGATCATCTAACAAAGTGGACTTACAAGGGGGTTCTGTCAGTGAACTCTAAAAAGTGTACGTACAGGGATATTATAAGACAAATGGAGTATGTGCCTAGCATTTAGGTGGACGTTCGTTGAGACAGATAGAAAGCGAATGCGAACTGAGTATTGATGTTTCAGTATTACCCAGGACAGGACAATACGGATATAATATGTACATCAGTAGTAGGTTACTTGCGGGGCCCATCAAAAGGTTTTCAGCAGGCTTGCGCCCGAAAACTCAACATCATGTTCGACGCATACGTCGGAGTTTCTGTATGGATGTTTTTGGTAATTAGACCACACCCCTTTATTTCTTTTGGCTGCTTAGTCAGAGATAGTTCTTCACTGTGGCTGAGACAGGTGAGTAACGGTGTGAGTGACTGATCCACTTCAGTGGATGGTAATAATTACGCTTCTTGTGATAACCAAGGTAGCAGAGCGAGGACCAAAACTGCAAGCAGGCTGATCCTTCAGGGGCTGATGCACATATTTCGTGTGTGCCTCCAACTACTAGCAAGCTTGCCGGTTTATTCAATGTATGCGCACCGCCAGCGTATGGGGTCACACACATACGGACGTACACAAATGAGGCTTCAACAGACCCGAGCCGGAACAGCAACTTTCAAGTTTCCCGTAAGTAACAGCGACATGAATAAGCCTAAAAAATACAGTATGGGAAGGGATATAAGCCCTTAAACTGATGGTCGATGTACGGTATCAACCATCAACCATCATCAAGAACGGCAATAGATCCCCCAATTAGTGCAGATTCTTACCTGCCATACAACCACGAAGTGAAAAACAAGCCTTAATCCGGACAGAAAGAGGAACTTCGTCGCTGTAGCTATAATTTTCCATCAAATGTATTGTTTTTCAAATAATACCTTCTATTATAAACAATTTGTTTCGAGACTTTCCTATTATCGTTGTCCTTGTCAATTACTTAACTGTATCGAAATATCTCGTACCCTATCCATATAAGTTCCCTCGTTAGTCGTTCGTGGTTCACATAACTAACTCTATGAAGAAGAGTGGACTCATGAACAAGAGTCGTTCACACCCGGTTAGAAAGTAAATTTGCGTAATAGTGGCTATGGAGAATCGTCGGACTGGCGAAAAACTACATGATCCATAAAACTGATTAACCGGGTATTGAACTCACATTGGGGTAAAATATGTTCAGATATAGGCAATCTTCATTCATATCCGTAGAGTTAGGGAAGAAATGGGCAAAAACCTTCACAGACTGTATGCATGCGGGACGATACTTTTTTGCATACCAAGGGTACCTGGTATCAAGGTAGGCAGGAACGGGATTCTAAAAATAAGTTTTGTAACACGGGTAACATTACTCGGAAACGTTGGTCATGAATCGGCGGGGCAGCATAAGGTATGCCTAGAAAGTAATTAACAAGACGGCCTTTCTTCGGCGGCCATTCCGACCATGTGTAATCGTAATCAATAATTACGGATGAGCCGATAAAGGTTCCCATGCCAGCTCTATAATGCAATCGGAAGAAACATTATATAAAAGAATACTTCGGAATGTTAACCACTACGTCGTTGGACATCGGTCCGTATCCGGTAACTTCGGGTTCATGTGTAAATCTTTGATTGGGTAGTGGCGTAAAAGCAGGAGGTTTAAAAGGGTTTATCTGATCCTCAAAATTCCACCAATTTTGAGCAGTAAAAGAGGAAAACTGCAGCAACAAAACGTACAATATTTCTTCCATCAGAGGATAAATGGAATGGTGATGGAAACAGTACGCAGACACTTTTGAAAATCCCGTGTCTTCGGGTGCAGAACCCTAAGGCAGTAACAGCACCTGAAACAGGAAAAACAGGTAAGTTATATGAAATATGGTAACATGTAATTATCAAGGCCAGCTTTGAAAACAGAGAAAAAACTAGCGGAAGTAAGAAAAATGAGTGGAATACTCTACACTTTACAAAGTGTCGATGTGAAGCGATGACGACAACCTAACTCGTTTACTGGAACTCCTACTTCGAAAAGGTGGTCTCTCGAAGAACTAATACAAGACATACTGACCACGAAACTACAAGAACGCTTAGCTGATGGGAGGATAGAAAAGGCAAGTATAAGGTCACCTCCAATCCTGCAGAACTCTGAAGAGTGTGGATTCAAAGTGTATAAGTTAGTTTCATAGGATTTGTTTGAAAGCCCCAAACGACCGTGGCGGAGCGTCGTTGCACCCTATCAAGAAGAACTTTAACCTTTTGAATGAAAGGCGGCCAAAACGCAGTCCCATTCTCAAAGTGCGATGTATGGAACTGCTGTATAGTAGTTTAAAGCGATGATAATCAAACTGACCAACAGCATCAAGTCATTAATAGCCATTTTGGCATTCGCTTCAACGTTGGATGAATTCGAAAGAGTATGCCGAGAACCTTGTTACCCATAATTGCCTGAAGAGGTACGCCGTCAAGATAACAGGTGGCATTTGTCGAGTAGCGGATGCACATAACTTTGCACTTTCTAGCATCCAAAGCAAACTCATTTACACGGGATCCATCGTGCACATTGTTGAGGCAATCCGTAGGATCGCTGAGTTATCAGGATTGCTCGTGGCGCGTCACACTTGACATCTGCAGACAGCAACATGGATGACGAGATTAAAATAGGACTATTTATAAGGACGAGGAATAAGAGTGGACCAGGAGTAGAACCCTGGGGAATACCGTGGTGGTTTGTTTGTCAATGAAGAGACGCAGCGTATGTGCACATTGTGTATTGTCGATTATAGTTAAAACTCCAGTCATCGAAAGATATTAGTGTGCACCCCACAACAGTGCAGTTTACCAAGCAGGAAAGTGTGATTCAAGCAGTCGAAAGCTTTGGCGAATTTTAGGTGTGCAACATATACACCGGCACCTCGGTTAATTGTTTCCGACCACAGTTCAGAAGAAGTTACGATAAGAAAGAGAGCTAAGAAGTGAGTCGTACACAAATGTTTCCAGTAGTTTAAAAGCATTCAAAAGCAAGGCTATTTGACAATAAACAATAAAAAGATTCCGTCTACCTTGTTTAAAAACAGGGGTAATGTTCGCTTATCCTAAACTGTAGGATATTGATCCTTTGGAAATGGACTGAATGAACAATATGCTAGACAGCGTGGCAATTTGCGTAGCTACTTTGCAGCGGGCTTTTGTAAGACCGCCAGAGGGAACAGAATAGTTTCTATGGTGCTTGAAAAGGAAGATTCCATAGTATTCATGCCATCGAATTCGACGGCAGAAAAAAACTCAGGAGGAAATGGCAGATTTATTGGAGTTAGCACCAGAGTTTTTAGATCCATTCGGACCCAGAAGTTATAGCTCTCCAGACGTTCGGTGAGATGACGACTGATCGAGCTAAGTGGCGTGAATGTTGTCGTTGTTTGTCCGATTTGTCTGTGAAGTGAGTGCACTTAATGACGCGGAACATCGAAAGCCGTAAGGAAGCTGTCTTGCTAATGACGCCTTACTTTCACTTACAGCTCGGTTGTTCGTTTACAAGGTGATCTATATCCACTGGAATTTCGACGACTCCATGGTGGTTTGATTCTCACACACTTCCTGTTTAGAGCAGATCTCGTTGAACAGTTCTCTATCAAATTAAGTTATCTAAGCCAGACAAACATCTTGCCGGTAATACGTCCCGAGTTTCTTATCCTTGCCTTAACAATCAGTGTGGCAAAACGGTGGTAGCCGGGATTCAATGTGACATATGCGATAGATGGTGTCATCAATCGCGTGCATACATACGCAGAGCTATATAAACTGCACGGCAAATATTTTGACCCATGCTGGGTCTGTGTAGAATGCCAGACTGGAGGAAGAAAGTTGCTTAATCTTCCAGACAGATCGGAATCCGTAATAAGTGCTTCACACAGCTAGAATTCCAGTACCTGTTCCTCAAGCCAAACCACCAACCAAACTCAGAATTCAGCCCCTGCGAAAACTGTGATGGAACCTTGAGGAAGGGTGTGCGCACTCCGACGGTCTACTGTAACCAACCCGTACGCCCCACACCGGGAGGTGGCCCACTTGTGCGCTCAACGCACTTACGTCAACGGTAATACGCCCTAAGAACCAAAACTTGGTCTTCCAAAACTCCAGAAGAGCAATAAGGTTGCTCAGGGATCACAAAAGCCAACTACAAGCGATCCTCTCTGACCAGCGTGGTGCATCAGCTTATGATTCTTACACGAACTATCCGATCGCCCCAGCTGGCCGACGCATTTCGCTCGCAAGAACAAACGTGAGTATGCAACTGAAAAGCTTACAACGTTTTTTCAGGTTCCCGAACTGTCAGCGGCACAGACTTCTAAGCGATTGTGGAAAGAACTTCTGTGCATGGCTCGAGAACCGAATAAGAAGAGGTAACGTCGTCCCAATTTTCAGTGGCCAAGTAAAAATTCAGTGTACATACACTTAGTTTAATATGATTTCTGCAGTCGCTAATGGTTGAATAAATGTTTTCAGCGCCACAGATGAAACTGAACAGTATCATCTTGCAATCGACTAGCCCTGAAGGTCAATTAGTCCGAGGTTATCGATTATTAGGTCTTTACTGGTGAAACGATAGTCGGAGATGTGAAATCCGATTAACTCCCACTGAAACTCAGAGTCACTACTAAACGGTAGAAATGGATTGCCGTGGAACTATTACAACCTAAGTACGGAAACGCAGGGAGGTCCACTTTAAAGAATCTACGCAGAGAGCTGTCGCACACTCATTCTCCGATTTATCAGTCCAAGATAACAGAATGCTGTCGGCTCCAAATTCAGAGTCCAGAAAAGAAGCACTGAGCAGATTTTAGTAAACGCCTGGCTATCTACAGATTTGGTGAACGGCTACTGTGTCGCAGGTGGTTGTGCACAATACTGGGAAAATACAGTAGATTCTCTGTGCAGCAAGGGAATGTGAATGTCATGACAGACTGACTTGGTTTGTAAGGCACGTCGGCTTCGTAAAACACACCTCTGATCCAAAATTCTAAAGCCTATGCTCGCGGAAAACGTTTTGAGCGGATCTCAAGCCGCCAGAATCAGCTCGAGTAGAGTTGCAAGTCGCTTGTTTTCGATTATGTTGCCGAATCCAACGACGAAGTAAGTCGGAGTCCAAGATTACAAGATCACTGTATCTAAGGGAGGTCATTATCTTCATTGATTGCAGAATCCCCAGCATAACCATCGGCACGACAAGAGGACAGATACAGAGTAAAATGCCGCTGGAATAATAATTAAACGATGGCTGTTCCCATCACTCGACTGGAATCAATTGAGGAGGTCTTCGTCTTCGAAAACCCAGAATATCCCCTCCTCGGGGGCTTCGTATAAGGAATTTGGGTCAAAGTATAGTACACTACACTTATCGGGTGACCAGTGTGTGATACTATTCAACCTCCCCGAAACAGTCGCAAGAGAACCTCAC
This sequence comes from Paragonimus heterotremus, assembly GCA_013368495.1. NCBI lineage: Eukaryota > Metazoa > Platyhelminthes > Trematoda > Plagiorchiida > Troglotrematidae > Paragonimus > Paragonimus heterotremus. Next base: position 7,700 of record LUCH01007771.1, on the reverse strand, counting down.
CTACGGCTATATCAGGATATTGCTGCAGTCCAAGGTAAGGTAATCAACCAGTTAATAACTGAAGAGAAAGATCTAACTGCAACGGTTGCTGTCAAATTAATAATTTTCCTCGCATACAAAACAGATTGCACTGTTGTGTACACATCAGGAGATTCGATCCTAAAAGATTAAGATCGCTTGAAGGCTGTCTCAAGGCAGCCACGCGGTGAGCGAAAAAAAGGGTGGGGCGACCTGCTTGTGTAGAATATTCAGGTTGAGCGAAAAAGCCCTCCAGTCCATCGAAAACTTCAAGTGCCTACCTTGAGCATAGGGGAATATTTCACGTTAACACCACTCCCTACGTTCCAAAGACAGGCATGTGAGCTCAACCCCTTTGGGTGTGACACACTGTAACGTCCGGAAGTCGCCAACCGAACTAGCCGAGGTAAGGAAATTGGTTTATTTTTTTTAACCTCGCAGTCCCTGCTCTGACAGAGACGCGGTTGTCATAAAATGTATTGGATGCTGAGATACTAATCTCACGATGCAAACTTTTCTCTCAAACTGCTGCAGTGTTAATAGACGACAGAGAGGGGCCATGATGCTTTTAGACTCGCAAAAACATGCCTGTAGTTTCAGAGTTAGCCAGGGAGGGGATGCTGTGGGGAACTGCATTCAGGTATGAATAACACTCAGCGGGCTTACTATGTAAAGATTCAAGTACCGCTTTCCAGGTGTACTTCGTTTTCATCCATATGATAGCCTAAAGCTTTTTGGAACAAAAACCACCACTTAACAGTCACAGACTTCAGCTCACTAAATATCAGCTGAAAGGCCCAAGCTTAGACGGGTGGTTTGGACCGGCCTTTTGAGCTAACGTTCCAGTGAGTCGTCAGCGGTATCACATGTGGCAGCTTCCATGCGGTCACAGGCTGATTGTTATTCTAGTACGGATGTGCTCATTTCCATGTGAGGTTATGACATAACTCGCGCTGATATTTAGCCTCCAGTTGAATGGAGTGATCATATATTTTGGAATGTTTGGTGAACAGTGAACTGTTCATAGTGAGCCATCGGATATGTCTTTGGATGATGGATAATAAGATAGCCGTGTCTCATCTGTTTTCTGGGCAAGCCCCCATGAACGTTTTTTTGTTTCATTTTCTAAGACAACAAATAACCAGGCACATGGAAAGTGAAACCCACGATTGTACATCCTTTTAATAAAAAATGATCGATCTGTTTCAACGATAAAATGGATTCCATACCTTCTGAGAATCACACAAATTTAGACGTAACAGCAGCGACCTTGTCTACACTTCTCACGATCTACATCGAGTTCTGCAGGATGCAAAATAGTTAAACAAAGTTACCTGCGGACGGAATCCGCAACATCCCATTCAGACGTTGAGTCAATTGCAGCCAGTATGACTGTTTTGTCATCGCACACATCCTCAGCACCGAGGCTAGTAAACCGTGCTCTAAACATGAAGTACAGTCGGAATGAACAACATACTTTTCAGCGATGGTGCAGTCGTCCGGTACAGAAATATCATCAACATAAGGTCACATCGGTGACCCGTGGTCTGACAACAGTGGAGCTTCTAGGACGGCACTTCAGGATCTTAAAGAGGAAATGTCGGCAGGCGGCCAATTGGAAAACATGCTAATGACCATCAGCGAAGTCTGCAGCTGGCAAAAGCATAGATCAACAATAATCTGAATCATAAGTAACCAAAGTAGGGAGATTGAACTGTTGTAGCCGGAATGATGCAAGTGGTAATCGATGTTATCGTCGAGGGAATAACGAGCATCAAAGTAGGTCATTAGCCGACAGATAATCGAACACGGAATTGCGTACAAATAACAGGCTGCACTCAGGCATGGTCAGTAAGCAATAAACTAGACAACACGCAAGCTGTGAGCGATATGGTGTGACATAGTATCCAGGTTTACACTGTTCCCCATGGGCCGTAGATAGAAACAGCCACGTGAAGACTTTAGGTGCAATCGTTTTTAGGAATAACCTTTCGTCAACTGGTTTCTACCTAAAATGGCTGGCGATATCCAAAACGGATTAGCCTGTCACAGTGACCGAAGCCACAGGACGCCTTCGCTTTGAACCATCACCACAAGTGGCTTGCGCTGCACCACTTGTGGTTTCACTCACACATCACGTACCTAAAATACTGATAGGAAAACAGACTGAACATATAATCCACATGAATAACTAACTCTCGAACGTGACGGCATAGCTTTCATTGTAACTTACTCCGATACTTGGCGTGAAATGCAATGCAAACTCACCGTGGTCGGAAATTACAGTCATTTATATCTGACATGGAATTGAGCCTTTCTGCAAGGTGGAATTGTGCATTCCATCACGAAAATTTTGATGACAGCGCTTTCCAGAACGCAAAATTGAGTATGAAGGCCAATATAACGTCTTTAGTGGAAAAAGAAGCGGGACATTTTTCTTAATAAAGACGTGAAGATGAGCAATTTTAAGGTATAACCGACTATATCACTGTAACACAACTACTACACTCGATGAAATCTATATACTACACTATATATATATACTTTCTAAAAGGTGTATTCTAACGTTGCGCGAAAAATTTGAAGTTTTTCCTCGTGCTCAAATTATCGTTTTCAACTCGCTTCTGTTTTGAAACACCACGGCGGTGTAACAGTCAATTCAGACCTTACGACTTCGTGTACTCGTCACATCCGTGGACTAGCTCTGTGCAACGTGGAGGCACCGTGGGCAGCGTTATCCTGAAGTTGGGGTACCAACGATAGTTCTATGTAAGGAAACCACAGATACGAGCGAGAGCCAAACGGCCAGTAATATGTGCACGCGACTCACAATCGAAATAAAAAACAGCGCCGGCAGCATATCAGCATGCTGCGTTACACCGGCGAACTACATAAGCATCGTTATCACGGACGCTAAAATATGGCGGTACTCTGATGTCCAGATGTTTTGATGACATTGCTGATATTTGTAGTTTGGTTAATAAATTGAATTGGCAACGAAATAATGAGGAACTTGCATAGTATGAATGGTAAATCATTTCTGTCAGTTTGCTCATCTGATACTGCATGAAATAGATGGCGACACCCAAGATAAATGTGATGTGGTATAATCGTCACAACATTTAATTTGAAACGAAACATACGCAGTTCGAAATTCCTGCGAGTTTCTAGGTCTTAATTTAAAGTTAACAAACGTTTCCGGTAGCATAGTTGAATGGTCAGTCGTTTCTTGATTGATTATTGAGTGATCCAGATCTAAAACTCGTTGAAAATGGCTGTTTGATGGCACATTTTATAGAGGTTCGTTTTAATAAATTTGCACACCACTAAGTGAGTGACCATGACGCGCTCATTGTCCTGATGAATATTTTTTATTCGCATCGACTCGTTTCATTTCAGAGCATGCCAACCAGGCGACTTGTCTGTCTTTGTTTTCATTAGGAACCACGCCGGGTGGTATCCTTGCCTGTCCGAAGAGTGCGACTAACCGACATTGCTCGCAAATGCTACATATACATTATGTAAGCGTAGTTTGTAAGTGATCCACAATTTGATTTGCGTAATGTGTTTTTAGAACATTGCAAAAGATAGCATTTGCGCAAATTTACCTAAATTTTTTACAACCCTTCAAATGAATTCATGGATGAGACCTCCGTTGACTGAAACATTCGTAAACTTTCTTCCAGTTTACCCAAATGGGTTACTGTTGTATCTTCCTTATTAGCCGAAATACACCATTTCGGATACGTTTAACCAAAATAACGTGTCCTATAGGGCTGTGTGCGACCTTCAAGACTGTTTTCTGAGGGTTCTCAGTGTCTCCTTAGAACACTCAGAGATCACTCGAAGAGCGCTCACAAAGCACTCAGAGGACGCTCAAAGATCACCCAGAGAACGGTCGTACCATTAGGAGTGACCTGTTTGCTCTAATAATTGCCTACGCTAATCGCGCACAAGCTGATGTGGCATTATTTTGCTCGAAGAATGTCGCAAATATTCACGGTCACAGTGTACTTAACATAAACATCCACAACTTATTGCTCGAACTCAGCAATTAAAACGCTGGATTCGAACAATTACGTAGTCGTTCACACCACTAACAGCCCTACCAACACAATTAGGACTGATCAGTCCTAACTGTGTTGTGTACTTCGAAGTACATAAATCCTTGATTCAGTTTAGTGGATATATTCGGAATCCATACTGGAGTTTCAGACTTGGGACTGTAGCGACTACAATAAATGATATTTTTGATAGTCGCATTCACTTGTACATTTTTGATGATTTTGGCTTTTTGTCTACTTTGTTTTAGTCAGGCTATTCCGCTTGTAATATCCATCCCGGGGCTACAATCACAACTCGTTCCGTGCTCCGCTAGCTTGACGTGCTTTCTTTGTACACTTTGCTTTCCAGGGTCGATACAAATACACGAGGGTCAACGCGCTGAGTCCTTGCTTTCACTGTCGATTGGTTTTCGATAATGACTATAGACTGGGTAATAATCTGTTGGACCAGTTCCAACAATTGGTGAGCCCGTAATTTTCGAACGATTCGCTACAGTCGTCCTTTGCGTCTTGATGCATTCGTTCCTTTTCATATTTGCTATTTTTCTTGACGTACGTGTAAACAGTTGTTTTTCTCTGTTCGTGTATACATTCAGCTATATATCTTCTCAAACTGGTTTGAGTAGTTCTTGATAACTCGACCGTTTTTCTACTACCCAATGTCTGAAATGTCACCCAAGGACGTTGACAGCTTTTCATTCAGTACTAATGCTCTAGTGGTCCCTCCAGTTTTGGAAATGGACCCTCTTCTTTGGTTTGTTTACTTAGAAGCAGGATTATTTTAACAACGGAATTTTGTCTGATCAAACAAGATTTCGTTAGTTAGCCAGACTTCCGAGTGAAGTCACTGTACAGTTTCGCGATATTATAGTAAACCAGCCGACGGAGCATAGGTACGATACCCTAAAACAGGCAGTTATTAATCGACTGATACCCTCTGAAAAGACCCGAGTGCAACTTTTTCGCATCTTGAAGCTAGGCGACAAACGCCCTTCAGCATTGCTAGCAGAGATGCAGCAACTCATCGGCAACTCGCACATGGACGAACCCCTCATCAGGGAACTCTGGCTTAGCAAACTGCCAGAAGTAACGCAGGAAATAGTTTCAGCTGTTCGTTCACAAACACTCGCCCAGACAGCGAAAATCGCTGATCAAGTAGTGGAGCATTTTCAACCACAACTGGGTTGCTCGAGTGTACCACAGCTTAGTCCACATCTTACAGTAAGCACGAGCGGTTCCGACAGGCAATCCCTAAAGGGAAGTTAAGCATCTGGACAATATCTCACAGTTTACGATTGATATACGACATGTCTCAGGTACCGAAATCACTGTCGCGAACCCTCTCCCACGCGCCCATAACCTCAACACATCTGCTGACAATGGCGTTGATTCGACAGTCATTACTGCCGCACACGCCACCGACCCTGAAATCGGGCATCTTCGTCAAAAGAGCTCTCTCAAAATCCAACCCGTACCTCTGACATCTTCAGAGGGAACAATCATCCGCAACACTTTCCATGGCACACCTCGCTCTGTGCCCGCAAAAAGCGTTCCGTCCCCGGAACCCCCTGCAACTCCCGCAAACCTTGCTCCCTCTACCTCTAGGCATAATCGCCTTGGTAGGGAGCTTCGCAAGCCAGTATGTTAACAACAAAAAATGTTAATTTTCATGCGTTTGCAGTTATCTCATGCGTTACTAGGTCCACAGCCAAAACGGCGTTGTTCTGGGCCAGGTTTATTCGTACGTTAACCCTCTTCTTTCTTGAGTCTATCAAATTTAGACAGTAGCACAAGAAGAAGAAAGAAAAAAACCGAAGGCAGTCATTCAAAATTGCAAGGTCTATAAAGTCGTTGGTTGTGATGTTATTTAGTCGGCCAGATACGTTGACAGTGAGTTATCCATTTCCGCCAGTCGTGCGGGTACTTCACTGTGTTTTCTCTTTTCCAGACTATCCGGACATGGTGCGTGGAGAGACAACTCCGAGCTACCTATCGCACAGCATTGGACAAACCTAACCCCCTTTTCTCTTAGGGTTGGGCAGCCCGCTGCGATAGAGAAGAAACGCATCGAAGACTAAATAATGAAAACTAACAGCGCAGCGGCCAGTTTTCCGACCGACCCTGAACTTTGACATTTCCTATCCCATGTCATTATTCTTAATGTGTATCACCCTGTAACTGTGATAATCCAGAAAAACATGATATGTATATTTTCTTCCCTCTCTCTCTCAGGAATAACGAAGGCTTGTGTAGTACTCACTAGCTTTCTGGGGGAGAGCTATGTAGCGACTATAATAAATAATAAGTTTGATAGTCGCAGTCACTTGTACATTTTTGATGATTTTGGCTTTTTGTCTACTTTGTTTTAGTCAAGCTATTCCGCTTGTAATATCCATCCCGGGGCTACAATCACAACTCGTTCCGTGCTCCGCTAGCTTGACGTGCTTTCTTTGTACACTTTGCCTTCCAGGGTCGATACAAATACACGAGGGTCAACGCGCTGAGTCCTAGCTTTCACTGTCGACTGGTTTTTGATAGTGACTATAACCTGGGTAATAGTCTGTTGGACCAGTTCCAGCAGGAGACAATTTCTAACGCAGCCCTAACGAAATGACGTAACCCCCCTTAAATAAACCCAAAATGAAGTATTTCACCTTAAAATTGCATTGAAACAACGTGTTTCCTCCGTAACCGAATGCCACGAAGTCGCGAACCGTTCCCAAACCGTGGTGAATCCGGAATTGGAAGAAAAGCCGCTGGGGATGATAAAGATGTTCACTGCAGTAAACAAAATACACAAAGCAGAATGTTTGCTTCTACAGTGGATTGTTTCCTGAAGCAGAATAATCATCACTGGACCATCCGTAGCCAACCTCACTAGATACAAAATTGGACGGAAAAAGACATGACAAAGAGCAGATAATAGCGGCATTTGAGAGGAACACCCTCAGGTGAGCGCGGTCAGTGTGCATACTTTTGAGATATACACAAAGATACACGTCGAATGCATAATTAATAATAGTGTACCACCAGTTGTGTGGAAAAACCGATAAATGAAACATGATAAGTGAGAAAATTCCCGTTTATTAAAAGAATTTCGAGACTCATGCTTCTGTAAAAATAATTCTCATAACCTCCGAAATTCGGTGAGACAAAACCAAGTAGTTACATCAATTTACACTTCACAAGGTGGTCCTTGACTTGTTAGTTGGGGTCACGCCATGAACAGAACGGCAAGAAGGAAATTTGAAGGATTTGGTCATTATTTGATGTCAGTGGTTCCAAAAAATGCATAAGAACTTTTGTCTTTCATCTTGAAAAATGTCTCAACATATTTTTCTGGAACTGTCTGCATCAACTAATGGCAAAATTATTCCACTATTGATTTCCCCCATCCTGAAAAATACTTTTCCCGACATGACCTTGAAAACAAGGACAAAAATAACCTTGCAAAGCGATAATTCACGGTTTCACAGGTTTCACAGGTTTTTTGCAAATCTAGAAAGTCTCCGACTTGTTATTGACCCGCTTCTGGGTGGCGCGGAACGAGGGCTTTGGCCCGGGACAATCTTGTGTTGAGGGGTATCGTCGGAGCATAAGCACAGAGTTGTTAATAGA
>LUCH01007770.1:0-19402 GCA_013368495.1 Paragonimus heterotremus | reverse complement strand
GAGACGTTATCCGAGATGGCAGTGTGTCTCAGTCAATTGGGTTCCTGTATCCCTACCATTTCTAGTTCTTCCGCTTAGTTTTATTTTAATAATGTCCAACCTTCCTAGTAATTGTTGAGGTGAGCGGCTGCCCGAGCCACAGTACCTTTTGGTCAGACTTATGGCTGCTATGAGGATGATGATGATGATCGAGCAACAACGTCGTCACAAAACATGAAGACTTTGAATGTTCCGTTGAGTAAAATGGGTGTTTCGTATGCCCGATCAGGGTCCAAGTGATTACTCCAATAGGTGGCTGGAAACGCTATCCGAGATGACGGCGTGCCGCGGTCAGTGACGCAGCTGCATTCACGCTTAGCTTTTTTTTTAATTATCAACGCTTATCCTTTTTGGGTAAGTTTTCTCTTCTAGGTAATTCTACGTCACTGTTGAGATGAGCGGCTACCAGCGCTACAGTACCTTCTGACCAGGTTTATGACCGCTATGAATGGATGAATTTTTTTAACTTGTAGGTTGTGCATCAAGGCATTGGTATTTATTTTATCTAAAACTACACTGAGCAGAAATGTCACAATATCAGCGAACATCATAATTGAAAGTAACCGGTCATCGGCTGGTTGCAAAAATGAAAATAAAGGGGCAGAGAATATTGGTATAGCTCGTGCATATTCACTGTAGAGAAAACAGCAACGGTGTGTAAAAACCGCTTTCGGAACAAGTAACACGAATAGAGCGAAGCAACTGGAAGAATTCCCGAGTTCTGGAGATAGTGGGGTACAACTGAGTTATAGCTTATTTACATCCCGTTAGTGTAAATGGGCATAATCCGCCTCTGACTGCCTTTTTGCATTAGCTACAGCCGCAAACGCCCGAAATGATATTTCTAATGCTTCGTGATGCTTACCGTCAAGCGGACACTTCACGACCGATTTCGTCTTTGTGCAAATAAACTATACCTCAAATACATACAAATTCCCCCGTCACAAGTGAAGCTCATAGGACTGGTGGCCAAGTGGATAATATCGTTGACTCGTAACGCAAAAGATAGCCGGTGCGACCCCCATTCAGATTACCCCTAAGTGATGAGTCCAAACAAGGGCGAAGGCGGTCGTGAATTGTCGGTGAGCACCATGAAGCATTACAAAGCAATGGGGTAAACTCCATTGCTCAAACTTGATTTTCTTGAATGATAGTGAGCGTGAAAAGGACTAGTTTTGGAAGACAATTGTCAGTACGACCTGCAATTGACGTTGGATAACGAATTTCAATCCAGCAAATGAAATGCAGTAGCTCAAGCATCAAATCTTGTATTTCGAGAACCCTCTAAACTAGACTTTTAAACTCACCATGCTGACCCATCATCAGTGTCCACGAAAAGTTCAAAGGCAGTTATATCGATAGATCAACAAGAACAAGAACAGATCAACAGGAACATAGGTACTTGTGCATCATTAATACAGGCTATACAAAGAATCCTCAGATCTTACCATCAACTGTACGCATGGTGTCATCGTTTGCAATCTCATAATGTCCGGAAAGGTCCAAAGACTACCTTGTAATTCACACCAAGTTCGCACGAAAAATTCCTCAACTGACGTTTGTCCGAACAAGAAGAAATATTGATGAGCAACAAACAGTTGCAGGATGTTATAGTCTGAACGCCAATATGGCCGATCGTATTTGTGAACACCAGCAAAACTCAAATTTAATAACTTGCTGGCCTCTTCGCAGGAAATTATCGCAAGATGTCCATCTTTTTGAGGAATCCGTAAAACACGATGTTTAACAGAAACAGAGTCCGTTGAAGTGCGCGAATACTCTTCTTCAACAAGACCTTCTAAATGCTGCAGACAACAGTTTAAGAGGTCTATCCCGCGTTTTTTACTTTCAGAAAGTTGGATCGGTAACTCGTTCGCCTTCGAATGACTGAGCAAACCATAAACAAAAAGACTATGGATGGCCAAGAGATGCTGTGAACACAATGGCACTGTGGAAAGGTTGTATTCTTGTCTTTCGAAATCTGGAAACAATGATTTAAAAAGTGTTGTCAGTGGAAGTTTATCGACTTCGATAATCATGATTCGCAGAAGTAGCAATTGCATCAACAGAAAAAAGGCTCTAAACGAACCGCTGGTACGGCCTAGTTACTTAGTTAACATCTACTCTTGTTTATTTTAAGCAGCTGACAACTCTACCAGTTCATGTTAGTAGAAGGATATAGTGGGCACATAAGTCTAATTGCTACTTGAATCTCCTCACTTCAAAAGTCTCAAGCTAAACCTACACTGCACACGCCTCACCCTTTGTATGGAGACTGCATGAGCAAATGGAATGTGCAAACGAAGAGCTAAACGAAAACAGGATAATGAAACTTGATAACATGCTGCCAAAGAGCGCAGTCATCGACGTAGGTGTTGAGCAACGCACAGTCACAAACGAATTATTTCAACTTCCGAAACAATGTTGAAGAATAATGTCACCGTACTAACTGACATAGTAGCACAACGATTGATTAAACGGTCGCAACAATTTCAATCAGAAGACGGTTTCTGACAGACCGGACACAGCATGCATCCGAACAGACTAAATACAAATAGAATTCCGAAATATGATTTGCATACCAAATGTGCCTCTTCCGAATAAATGGCAAAACAAAAAACAAAGTGGGCAGTGTTCCGAAAGAGGCGAGGCACATACCATGTAGTCAGAATCAGGTAATTAGCTACTCGTGCACAAGCCAGATTGACCCAGCAGCACTGAAACATCAGAGCCCGGGTCAAGACAAGTGTCACGAATCGAGGAGGCACAAGAAAAATTGGCAAAAAAAAGGTTGGGGTGATATCAGTTCGGACTTTTACAAGTTCGAACAAATGGTTTAATTGGTGGTACTCTAAAATAAAACGTATTCTCTATTATCATGGAAGGGCACCACCACTACATCGGTCAAACTCATTTGAACCCATTTCCGATAAGAAAACCGGCAATCAATCCATCGAGCGTGATACTCACCTGTAACCGGTGACACTACCGAATGAAATATGGAGTCAAGAGCACTCAGAAATACTCCTGAAATCGAGAAAAAGGAACAGATGTTCAGGCGTTTTCGTAAAATGTCTGTATCCATATGGAAGTTACAATTAACAATAAAATGTTCTGATTTTCATTGATCGAACATATAAATAACAGTCTGCGTAAAAAAAATTATCAATCGAAAATGATAGTACAAAAATCTAGACTCCATGGTATTGTATCACGATAAGTTGAAAAATTCCCACAAATCTGCGTATAGGAATACTCAGAATATGCGAAAGTTGTGTTCAATTGACCAACTATGCAGGTTTGCAACCGACACAGAACAATGAGGGGCTAACTAATGCGAACGAGTAAGGGGTGAGTAAACATTCGACAGTCAAAAAATGAATGCTAAATAAAAAAGCCATGAAGCTCTTCAACCTAATGAACCACTGCAAACATTCCGAGAAAGTCAAATTGAGAGTAACACGATGTCATAAGCAAATTGGAGTACTTCACATTACACCTACCCGCAGAATGTGCTGCGATATTTAGTTGGCCCTTAGACTGACTCATCGAAAAAACAAAAATCCTGAAATCCTCTACATACTGACTAGCTCGTACACTTTTGGACAAAAATGGAGGCAGGGCGGTGGTTAACGTTCAGGTCATAGGGATGAGACATGTATACTGTATGTGAAACGCGTTGTCCTTGCTCAGACTTGTCACGTCTCTACGAACGCGCGCTAGCAGATAAATCACTCGATCGAAGTGAGTAATGCTCTCTTCGACTGAGCATGCAAGTTGGTTTAGAGTCAAACTAGTTGACGTGAGCAACTAATTAAATGTTTCGGCTGCTCAACAAAGAGGCACTTTCACCAGACAACACTTCCCCACTTTCAAGGAATTGAAAATCAACGGAAATATTGTTCCCAACATAGATCAAAACGTAGCCAAGATATTAACGAAGCATGAGATTCAACGAAGAGTGAAATTCACAAACACGTCAAGTGTATTAAGAAATGAAGGCTGTGGAATCGACTAAGACGAACGAAGTGGGGAAATGACAGTTCCTCTGCAATCCTTGTGGGCACTACAGCGAAAGACCGTTCGATAAAGCAAGCCCTTTTCCCGTCCGATTCGCACGCACATGTCGTCGATTGTGCGTTTGTGTTTTCAAACTAAAATTCTAACTTACAAGGCATTTACATTTTACTGTCACGTACACTTCCGTCCGATTCAGCCATCTGGTAGGTGAAAGTTGTTTTCGACCTCGATTGTCATTCCCCACCCGTTGAACCGACCTCCCTCAGTGCATGCTTGGTCGATTCCTCGTGACATCCGTAATCTAGCAACGTTGAGTATTGCCCATTCTCCATAGGTACTTCCAGGTATTTAACTAAATGTCTGATTAACTGCTTCTCTGAAGTGTATCACCATAACAATACCAGGTCGAAATAGAGGTTCTAACCATTAGATCGTACGTATGACAATAAACAGCATTTGGTTGTTCGTACCAAGAATATTCCAAAAATGGTTGGAAGCACCGGTAGGAACGTCGGGCGCCCGCACTGAGGAGAAATGAAGTCCAACACCAGCTGTAGAAAACACAAACGACGCAAGTCAGGATTCACTCTCAGCGATTTTTTGGAACGAACTGAAGCACATCCTTCAATCCGCTGAGGGGTTGACTATCAGGCACTACAATCCCCTGCTGCTTAACCGTGAAATGTAAGCTCAGATTACTGTGTTTTTCGTTCAGTTGAGAGACGTAATATTTACTTGTCTCTCAGCTGTTCTGCAAGTGAGCTCGACAATTTTGTTGACCGCTTTTTAATAGTTCTTTCTGGGATGTTTTTGACACGTCATTATGTATTGTATGTGGTGATCACAGCCGATTTCATACCACTGTTTTTGCGACCCTTAGTCAGCACAACATTATGACTTTTTCAATACGTATGCGTACACATTTAGAACTAGCCTACCTTAACAAAGTACAGTAAGTCGCAGTCCATAGATGTATCTCACTTGGCAACTCGGACTAATCAACTGCGGAGCCTTTTCCAGTCGTTTACTCTAAGACAGACCACAAGCGCTTCAACTGCTGTGGATCTTGCAGAATTTGACGTCGGCAGCCTTGCCCGACGATTATGGCAAACTTAAGAAGATGTATTCACCCGATTTGAGCTCTTTCGTTCAATGCGACTCGTCTACCTACCGACAACGGTTGATTGATTATCCCAATTTCTGTTTTGATGTTGGTATCCCCCTAGAAAACAATTCACGTTCGGGCGGACGGATGTATTCTCCCGTATCCCAAGAACCTTCGTAAAAAAGACAGAAAATGTTTTTAAAACATAGTCCACCAGATGAGCTGGACCGTGTGAAGTCGGTATATGACCACACATTACTGAGACAAAAGCTAGCGCGGGATCCAGCAAGTCGTTAAAAAGTAGGGTGGAATGAACGCTCCTACAAACACTCCTGTTATCCACCTCGATGAGCTCAACAGTGATTTTAGCAGGAAAACGTACAATCTCCCAGTTCTCATAGAGGATACTCTTTTCGTTGATTCATCTTCTCTCACTAAGGCTCAGTTGTTTTTGAGGAACTTATCCAGCTGAAGTTCAGTAAAGTAAACAGACTTGACGGCTTATCACCGATCGTTCTCAAGGATGTGTTAGATTTGTGTTAAACTTTGAATGTTATTCATTCAATGTTTCACATAAAGTTAATTTTCTGAATTCTTGAGAATGACAAGTATCACGCCATTTCCTATAAAGATGACGGATTTCGCACACGTTTGTGAAAGTTTTCGCGCGAGTGGAAGCTGAGGTGTAGCCAGATCGCCCATTGTGAAGTTTGGTTAGTGAAGAAATTTGGGGAAATAGAAACCGCTCTTGCTTCGGGGGACACCAACAAACTCCTCAAGCTTATCCGTGCCATTGATCCAGGACGTCCGTCTGTCAGTGAGGCAGACGGCACACTCATTCGTAGTAAATCCAGAGGGTTAAAGCATTGGGCGGAACAATGGAGTCAATTCAGCTGGTCTCCCGTTTCTACTGTGTTAACTTGCAATATGGTACCCTGGTCGGTAAACTCAGAACCACTCACTAAAATTGAGGTCCGCAATTACATTTCGACTGTCAAACGTAATAGGGTTGATGGTCCAAAAGATCTCGTGCCGCCACTTTTCAAAGAAGGTAAAGAGGTGTTAGCAGAGGGCTTGACTTGGTTGATTTAATTCGTATGGATGACAGAGAACATCTACCCGTGCTGGGCACACTACACAATAGCTACCACATTCAAGAAAGGAGTTGGGGGCTCTTGTAAAGACCATAGGGGAATTAGCTTGGCCCCAGTCTTTATTAGGGTTTTGACATCCACTACACTTCAACTTACTGCAGCTCGGGAGGTAGACATTAGGGAAGAACAGACAAGTTTTCGTCACGGACGAGGATGCACTGATCAAATTTTTATTCTTCGCCAAATTCCGGAGTAGCATCATGTATATCGCCGACCAACGATTGCAATGTTTATCGAATGTAAAGACGCGTTTGATTCGGTGGATCGATCTAAATTTTTAGTCCCTTATACGGAGCAGTGTACCGACCTAGAATATCAGCACTTTATTCCTATGCCTCAGCCCGGGTTAGGTCCTTACGGTGAACTGTCTGGCAGTTTCAACATCAAGCAGGCGTACACTAGGTATACTTTTGTAATAGCTGCAGTAATTAAGGACTGTATGCAGCGCTCACGAAGTGCAAGTATGGGCCTCCCACCTGGTGAAAGACTGACTGACTGCTCTATTAAACACTTCGAAATGCACGTTGCAGCCGCAAAGTGCAAAGCGTTATTATAAGACTGTTATAACTACGTATATTTAATGTTGGATAATGAAGTTATGAGGATTGTTGACAGGTTTGTGTACTTGGGAAGTTGTATCAATGACGGTGGAGGTATAGGGAATGAAATAAAAGCCCATATCGCTAAGGCTAGGGCGGTATTCGCTAAACACCTCTGGCGACAGATAAGCCTGTCTTTGAAACTTAAGGGTAGTGTATATAAAGCGACAGTGAGGGCTGTCTTGCTTTACGGATCCAAAACTCGACCGCTTGGAATGAAAAACGAAAACCATCGACGTCTGAGTTCAATAGCTCGCATCCGGTGGCATCAACAGATAAGCACCTGTGAGATTAAGAAGCATGTGTTTGGAAGTGATGACTAAGCGAGTTCTTTTGTTCGTTCTTCAAATTTACATATATTTAGATGGCTAGGCCATGCACTAAGGATTTCAGTTAGTCGTCTGTCACATCGGGCACTCTGCCGATACTGAGGCCAACTGGCTTAGAGTGATGATGATAACCCTGACGGTAATAATGACAGGGAGATGTTAGTCGCATATTCGGAGAGTACCTGCCGTTAGAACCTTAACTACCAGTTTTACATGAACACGTAGCGAACCGAAGGTATTTCACCAATTTGGTGGTCAAGCCTGACTGTCACTTACCTCTGGCTCTGGTGTTCTATAAGGTAGAGTTCTCTCGCAGCTATTATTTTCACGAAATACAGCGTCCATGTCAGTTTGTAATAGCATCTTTGCCAGGAAATGTTCGTTGTTCTTCGTCCGGCGTGCAAGACAGTTTAATTGAACTACCACGTCCGTCAGAATTTGACAGTCTGTCCTCAACACGTCAAAATGTGTTGATATTTTGATTTTGCATTCGAAAGTGAATCAACATAAAAACTTTTTTATACAATCCTATCTCTCTACGTACACAGTGAATCTATACCTCACTTAATTTTTGTTAAATATTTGGGGATTATTTCGGGAAACAACACGACACGGTCGCTTCACGTTACTAATATTTTCACCACGGTCAGAAAACCTGTTTCATGTCCGGCACTTAAAATCTCTCCTTTCTCCCATATTATTTGATCCATCAATTTATTAATTTCCGTGTGCTGTGAACTGTTCACCAGTTGTCCCTATGGTTTGCTGCCGAAGGAGACTATGCTTTCTGCTGGGTCCTTAAAACATCAACTACGCTGTAGTGGTGTCGCCCATAGCCAGTTCGTTCAGTTCATGGGTTTCCATTATTCCAGAATGGGCGAAATGTTTGCGGCAAAAATCCTACCTGAGACGAATCACTCTCTTCATTCGGATTTCCCTGAATGCATTTCTACAGCTTCCACTAGAACTCATCTCCAACAGTGATTTACATGCAATCAGCCTTATTAGTCTTTTGTTGTTCCTCAGTTAGTTTAGCTTCTACACAAACTCAGCCTTCTTATTCTTGAAGTAATCACGAAGTTGAATCGATAGATGTTTTTCTTCAACGACACTGACTGTGAACAATGGGGTTTATTATTATTATTATTATTATTATTATTATTATTATTATTATTATTATTATTATTGACATTATTATTGTTTCCTAAATCGAACACAACTAAGTTTTCTTCGTTTGCTGAAAGTTGTAGCTCCACCTCTCATGCTTTGATTTGACCAATCTGTGGATCTGGAGTGCCTCTTCTTACAATATATTGAAACAGAAATGGTACTGTTTGCACATCGGACATATTTAGACCACTGTCAAAAAGCGTTGCTAATTATAGGGATCACAAACACAGACGTTGCTGAGGAGTGGTGCGTCCTCTTTCTCAGCATTGAAGGAATTTTCTTTATCACAAATTAAACTGTATATCCGCTTTTTACTGGCGCTGTATTTGTCCGTGATTTAGCTGGATCACCTAATCATATACCACTGTGAAATTTCACTTCAGTAGAAAATGTCGATTACCTGTCTCCCTTACAATCAAAGATATATAGACAAATGAGTGATTGAGCGCTGCTGAACTATCATATTGTTAATCAATGAAATGGATTTATTTGGAATTGCGCAGCGAATCGCACGTACAACATGAATCGGTCGACCAATTGATTGCGCATATTACAGTAATACACAAAAATTAACGAGTTAAGCAGTGAATGAACTGAATGGGTGGTTATGGCTCATTGTTGATTGTCTTTTCGGATTGCACAACAAAGGCGTCGTTCCCCGTTCGAGAGGGCAATTAGCGACCAATGATGGGCACTCATTCGGTTCACTTGGTTCAACTTATCGGTTTCAGCGTAGTGTCGTAATATATGCAGTCACTTAATCGGCTCATTCATGTTGTGTGCAAGCGGCGCATTCATGACGAAAGAGTAACGCTACGATTGAAGGTGATCTACTTCTGGTGGATTATCAGGTCTGCTTAATGGCACTAGTAAGAAGGTTAATCCATAAGTTTAATGGGTCTGTCTGCTGTGAGAGTGGCGCTTATACCTAAGTTGTGTTTTTACATAGGCCTGTTTTAATAGCCCTTAACAGACCTTATAACGGCTAATCAAACAATGGCGCTATTACTGTAGTCTAGTCGTAGTCGCTATTTTTGTGTTTTGATATGGCCAACTGTTGTTACACGTAGATTCAGGCACATCAGTCTGCCTAATTTCCTAAGCTCTAACTTAAGCTTTGTAGAGCTTTATTTCGATACTTAAGATGAGTTACATGACGAAGTGCGACCAGAATGTATGAAGAAACTTTGGAGAACATCACACGCTTCACGACTTCTCATCGTTCAATCGAAGAAAACATAAACGTCGTGGAAGCAACCAGAATAAACAAGGTTATGTAGATCAAAGTTGTCATACCAGAAACTAATATGGTCATAAACAGAGCCCATTGACGAATTAAGCCGACCCGAGTTCACACATCACAAGTAAACATGGAATGATTCCATGAATAGTGAATAATCTAGTGGGTTAATGAGTAGTTTCACTAGTGTGGTATACCTGTTAAATGTTCACGACTACGTGGTGCCTACATTCGCATCAAGTGAACTCAAGAAGGAAAGGACCATTGAAGTCATTAGGACGAGATATGCGCAGCAGACTTGATCGATAAAATAGGCTATCAAATTAATTGCTGAAGAGACTCGTCCAAATAAAGCCGAAGGCAATGTGCTGGGTAAGGAGTGACAGAAGGAAAGAATGTGCCAATTCGCAAACAAAAAGAAGTCCGGCTTCCGCCGAAGTGACCGATTTTGTGCATAACCAAATAACGGTGCGTCAAGCGATAACCAAATGACATCAATTGATGGAAGCAAGTTGGCCAGTTTTCACTAGTTAGTTAGCTATTTACCTAAACACCTGGTTGGCAGACTCACGGCATTTCTCGATGCTAGCTCACAGATCCATCAAAAGACCGTCGAGTTAAAAATTATACTAACCAGATATTACAACAGAACCATTCCACGAAAAATGCGGTCCTTCCAATATAAACATTAGGTCCAACGATAAAAAGCTCTAACCTTTAAGACGATGAAAAATCCCATAAGTAGGCTTCTTTGGCACAAATCCTTCCACTTCGTCCTTTAAAACCTGGTGAGCATCTGATGAGGCAAGCATGGTAGTCGGAGAGAGTGCAGACTTCTGACTATTGGCAGGTTGAACGACAGCCGTTGTGTGCTTCTCTGATCTTGACCCACGTGCGTCTGGCTGAAGATTCCCGAGTATTTCTTTAACAAACAGGATGTAAACATTAAGGTTGATAACCAAAACGTTAAAAATGCGTTAAAACGTTGGAAACAACGGAGGACAGGGGGAAAATTAGTAATTCCAAGATCTTCCAAAGGAAAGTGGACGGGCGTACATTGTACAGTCGAAGTTGGCAAACATATGCGATATCTAATTCGCAACGGTCCTTATCCTGACATCAAATATCCATCAATCCTTGCTCCGCGGAACATCAGTCTAATCGAGAATAAGTGGATTGCCGAAGAGCTTCAACCCAAAATTTTGTGAAAATAATGGAGAAACAAAATTTCCGGATTATACAGACAAAAAACTCGTATTTACTGACTATTTGTTTATCACAAAGATGACAGAGTAAGCAAATTAGAGTTGACATCCTGTACACAGACGTTCAAATACTCAACAGTGTAAACATGTAACAAGTTTATGAGAAAGAAATATCACTTAAATACGTTGCGTGGTGCATGCGAAAATATCAGAACGAAGCTTGTCGGCAAATGTGTCACAAGCTGTCAACTGTTTGAGGGAAGAAAACTGAACCAAGACGAATGCATTACTGACCTTAGATAAACTTTAAGGAGAAGGGCCCCTAGGCGTAAACGTAGGAAGACCAGAAAACAATAGTGAAACAATTTATTCGGTGTTGGAATGCAATGACGAACAAAACGCCTAGTTGAACTTAATGGTGTATGCACAGATTCTAAACAACCCACGGAGAGAATTTGGACTTTGAAAGAGAGATCATTCGAAGGAGCTCACCAACTTAGATTAGAAGTAAGCGTAAAACAAACCCGACTGCGGAGAACTCTGGTATGGGCTGAAGATTTGTGTGAACAGGGAAGCTGCAAGTGAACATGAGTTGTGGATCGTGTTTCAGCGAGAAATGCCGCTTCTGGAGGATGACTAACACATCAGCTCAACGATAACATCTCGAAGTACAGTACTCTTTTCGCTGTTTAGATTTTCACAAACTCAAACAATATCACGGTCAAAAGTTAAAAGGAAGGTTTTGTTGATACGGGTATATTTTGAACAAACAAACGGGAGAATGTGGAAAGTACGGCAACTTGACGTCAAAAAAAATTGTTGGAAGTTAAGGACGCTGTAGGACAGAGTATAGAAGTATTCGATTGTCAAAACAGTCCCCGAAAAAATTATAAGTAGGCAGAGTAGGGATCGTCAGACTGAAGAAGGTTAAGAAAGACGATGAGAAATCCAAAAAACAACGATGAACAGGAAATAGAATGAATTAATGAAGTGAGTCTGAAGTACAGTGGTTTGCCTGAAAAGCAAACTGCGCACCGTCACTCAACAGACTACTATTTCATGCTAGAAAGACAATTTTCTCAAAATTCTAAGAGTTCAACGGCAGACAATACGGCGAAAGTTCAACCGTTTCTTTCTGGTGAAATACAAACATTTTTTCAGCTATCTAAAATTTTCTATTGGTGCGCGTGACTACATAGTAGTCAAAGCTGATGACATAAGGATGTGAGTCCTTTGGAAACAATCGACAAGAGACCATCTAATCCATCTGCTTCGCCAAGTTTTACTCTAGATAACGTCATAAATTCTGACAAATTTTATGTAGTATATATTTAGCATGTAGAAAATCACAAGGGGGGCGAACGTGCCACAATTTTCAACTGTGGAAATTGACCATTTCTGTCATAGATATATTGTTAGTGCGGAACTTTCTATCCAGCCTTTCAATAGGGATGCTGCTACCTATGCGTTTATGAACCCATTCAGTCATAATCTTCAGTGCCTTCCAGACGTCCCGTGAACCGTTAGCACCTAAAACATACAGGTACAAAGTGCGTTCATACAGGTTTGCTGGTTTACTCATGGTGACTTTAAAATGAACTGATTGTCAAACACAAATCAACAGGAAGATAATGTCATTATGTACTCAAATTCGCCCTTTTCCCCTCTCACACAGAGAGAGAGAGAGTTCGATCATTACCATTTCCTGATATGTAAAGCATCATTTTTCCGAAAAAAAACAAAACAATACGGCACTAAAACGTTAATGTGCCCGGCAAGTTCCCTTACATATTATCAAGTGCGCACTACAGAGCGGGATGTTATAAGAACGGAAAACATGGATCAAATATGAAGCTGACGATACAGGAAGAGAGTGCTGCACTATTCGCCAACCAGTTGTCATCACTGTTACCAAGGCAGAGCCAAAACAACAAACGAGTCCTTCCGTACACAGAGGTGGACACCCGAGTTCCAGCACAGCTACTTTAACATGCTGGAACAACTTAGAACTATTAGTGGCGTAAACAGTTGTGAATGCATACGCAGGATTCGTATGGTGATGACTCCCCAAAAAATGAAGAACGATCTTTGATGTCGCTGATTTATTTGTTGGTTATTGTGTGTACAAATTTATCGGCCTGTACTTGAACTACTTGTTTCCTCACCCTTGTTGGGATGTGAAGTTCTGTAGGCCGTATTTTGACCGACATTTTCATGGCTCTTCTAGAAACTCAAGCGCGAGAAACCGTATCTAAAACAGCTTGATTCCCATGATACATGTCATACTGCTGATGATTGGTAAGGGATAGACCGAAGATGTCCTGATAGTATTAACCGGACTATTACGCTGACATGTAGTGCGCACTTGATAATATACGGAAAAATCTGTGCGGGCAAAAACCGTGCATACGAACTTTCTGTTTAACAATGAATATGGATTCAGAAAAGTGCATTACTGGCAGAACTACTATCCGGGAAGCGGACGAAAGCGGTAAATGAAGGCAAACAAATTCATAGATCTTTCCGAAGCACTTAATCGCGCAGATCATTCAACCCACCACGTGAATCTCCATATGTGTAATGAGAAGAATTCATTACGTCTGCAGTTTACCAGTCACAATGAGTCACTGTTTCAGCGGTAACGTCAACGGCAAGCTTTCTGAGTGACAATGAGCAAACAGCTGTGCGTTACAGGGGTCCACAGTAGAACAGCTGTTAACAGCTCGCTTTGGTCTTACCAGAATTCACACAGGTTCACCACTGTTCGGTGCAGACGAGCAGAAAATGTGGCAAGATCGACGACAGAAGAAAGTGAAAAGCTGCCCAGAAATTTAGACGTACTGTGCCGCTGGACCACAAATAAATGGCAGTTGTTTAACATCGTCGAGTAAAGGGCAATGTACGGGAGACAGTGCTGATAAAGAATGAAGTCAGCACTGAGTCGAACATATACGGCAGCTAAGCCCGTTGTGCTGCAGTAAGAAACGCACGTGTTCAATACCAAGAAAAGATTCAGTGCTAAAAATCGCCAAGTCAAACCTCATTCATGAAGTCACCTGTACATGCGGACTGCAGTACGTCGGTCGTACAGTAAGGGCATTACACACCCGAATCTCAGAGCATATTCCGAAATGGCTTCTGAATACCGGAAGTGGAAAGGCTGAGTGTGATAATAAAACAGTTGCTTGAATTTGGCCACACGGTAAATCCTTCGAAGACTTTCCATGTGGTTTGTCAAACTTCAAACAACCGTAGTTGAACTCTTTTCGAAGACCTGTACAGGTTAAGAAACCGTCTGTGCACATTATAGGCAATACGCTCGACATTACTATTGCATCGTCTCTTTGGTACACGCTCAATCGCTTGACCCAGAACCGAGAAGTAGAATAGATGTGGCAACAGCGTTTTATTGGGAGGATGAGGAGAGTCAGAATTATGCCACAGAGGCTCTAAATTTATAGGGCGAAATGAGTATCATACATGGTCGACAAGATGCATAGCAAATCAATCGAGACGGTCATATCTGACAGTCAAAGCGTTAAAAAAAAATCACGTTATGGGGGGCGTCAGAAAGTGAACGCGAAAAAACAGTTCAGATAACGTACAGGCGTTCGATCGCGCAGCTGCAATCTGATCAACTAAGAGAGATTGACTAGCTGAGTGAGTTAAAACATACCAATTCATTCGGAGCCGGGTCGATCAATCGATATGACGTGATTTGCTTTTGCCGCTTCGTTAGGAGATGCGTCTCCTAACAATTACGCTCTACCAGAATATCTAGGAAAATCTATACCACCTTCCAATCAATATGAAGTTTAGTATTCTGCACGTAATTGCTGTAGCGAGAACGCTGAGTTTCGAAATCTACGGCTACTAGAGCTATCAAAGGATAATCTCATTCGAGATCAGAGCAAGTTACCTCCCAAGCAAGAAGATGATCTGTGACGAAATAAGTCTAAAAAGATCAGCAGTACCTTTTAGCACATCAGACGAAAGTTTCCAAATTAAACGCAAGGACTGCTGAGAAAGATTATTGTCATTGAATTCAAGCAACTGCTAACCGGGAGTAAGTATTTTTGGTAACAACGGCAAAGGGAACAATTGAAGTTGGCTAACGAACGTCCTGTATTATTTTGGAAGAGCACTTAGTACACCGACGAATGCGTCCTTACGGACGCCACAAGACAACCGTCAAAAAATTATTAAAGGGCCACTTAAAAAATATTTTACAAGTTAAATGAAGGACCTGGTAAACTTTCCTATATGGCGACCAAGTAGGATAAAGAACGAATATGGATTCCAACAAGGAAGGTTGTAGATAGCGAATTCGACGAACTTGCCAAATGAACTTTCAGAATGGTCCGTTCAGGAAGACGACAGAAACCGTCAGAATTCCTCCGGGGCAATACATCAATTCATGTGTCACTTAAAGTTTGAGCACATTAGTTTGACCGATATTTTTGCCGCTTGCAGAGGAGAACCCTGCTGCGAATCCATAACAGTGAATGCCTTCAAATTCCGCTTACAAATGCTGACCTAAATCCCACCGCAAACGTTGCCATCTGTTAGAATCAGCATGGTATGAAACTGTGAAACACGTGGTGCATGAAGACGTGTCTGAACCACAGCTACGGGAGCGGCTCACAGACTAATAAATAACTGATACAATAGGCAGAAACACAGCCACCTGCAACAGAGTAGTGATCAGAAAAGAACCATATGCAGTGATTTTCATAGTTACCATACGAACTGCCTAGACACAGGTCAATGGCACATAAAGAGTCAAGGATGAGGATTGATTACTGATGAGTAGTGAGAGATCTTGGTCTTCATATAGATTGAACACCAAATTGGTCGCAGCTGTCGCATTCCCATAGATGAGGATTGAGTCTAATTCTGTAAACAACGAACTTTTTTAATACCTTTTTTGCAACAAATATATACACATTCATCCGTGGACTTTCTGAAAGGGTTGCGGCAATCTGTGTTATGACGTTTAACATAAACGATGTTGAAAAAGAATGCCATTTCATTTGTTCCGGTCCAACCCGTAGCTCAGACGAGAACTTTTCAAAGATACTCAATATGATGATGTGTCTGTATCTCTCAGTAACTGGGTCCAAATGTGAAATTTCTGAGCTTCCGGCGTGGCTTCGTAGCTCAGCTGGTAGAGCGCTTGCCGCGTTTGGGCATGGTGTTTCTGTCGCTGGTTCGAATCCAGCCGAAGTTCAGATTCCTCGCAATATATAAATACTACTGACAGAAATTTGAGGGTCTATATTAGTTTAACTTGAACATCTCTCACGTGTGATCGCAACTTTCACACTTTGAAAAGAAGCACTAGATTTGAGTTCCTCCCTTACTAACGCTTATCAGTAGTGCATATCCTCGGCCAGATTGGAATTTGCACTCCGGTCCTCATGATTATGAGTCTAGCGTGTTAGCCACAAAGCCAATGGTCTTAAAAAAGACATTAGCGAACAATCACATCCGAACGTTCAACCTCAATCTTGTGTGAATAGTGTTCTGTTTGTCCGATCACTTCGAAAGAAGAATAAACAGAAGTGATCTGTTTACTCCAATCGGTAGTCCCGTGAACAGGATTTCTCAGTTTTACTGATGTATTGAGAAGAAATCAGCGATGGTGCGGCAACTGACTGATTTCCGCATAAGATTTGAGCGATTGGTGATAAGCCGAACCAAGTGTGGGCAAGACTGTCTTGCCACACGATCACACAAGAGAAAATCAGAGCCAAAACTCACAAACATACGATCAGTAACCAGTCCCATTACTACTGGGTTATTTCGACGCCTAAACCAAATGAGAACGAAACACACATATGAGCCTACATAGAAACGGGAAGAAGTGAGAAAAGACCCGTAAGAGCAAAGCTATTTTAACTGAATCCGAGATGAGCACCACACTCACCAGATTGGGGACATTGGACACCTGAATCGGTGGAGAATTCGGTATTGCAGCTCATCTCGACTGAAACCTCAGGAAGAGCGTCCCGAATAGCATTTGTTGACGAAGTATCCATAGGCTTGTTTTTTAACGGCGATGTACGGTTAAACAAAACAAAATTGGTATGACGGTTTGTGTTGGTATTGGTGGAGTCTATTTGTGATAGATGATCTTCAGATGGTTCGGAGACTTCAAACAGGCGTTCATCAGAGTAGTCTTGAGTTCCAGAAGTGGACACGGTGTTGGGCGATACGGAATGATGCGGGATGGATTCTTTCTGTACGTCCTCGATAATATTTGCTAGAGACGAAAAGGAACCCTTACGTAGAGTCAGCCATTTTGAGGCTAAAAATCAGAACACTTTGATAGACACAAATAGCTATCTAAAGAGCGAATTGAAAAAACGTGATCAAATATAAGCTGCCACTGAGTAAGCCGGTGTAACACACATGGAAAGGGTTTACTCAAGGTGCCAATTACAAGGCGGCTTAGAGCCCGAAGATAACACAAAACATTGTACTCAACCAGCATGTAGGCAATAAACCACCGATTAATACTGAAAGGCTTACAGTGATTGCACGTTTGATAGTTTACAGTCGTATTCTCTGCCGATTTTCCCTCCGCAGCCATGAAACATAAAATCGGTTGTGCATAAATATTTCAAGTTTTCTTTAACCTACAGCCTACTTACGATTCCACTCCACATCACCAACAAGTTGCTAACTCAAAACAAGCTGGTAATGTAAACCAAAGAACAACAACAGAAGAACAAAGCAAGATAGGATACATACGATGCATATTATCCGTAGTCTCAATAGAAGCAGTTGGCTCAAGTGAGTCACTAGAGATGGAAACGTCATTGAACACATCGCTGGACAATGCACTTGGAACAGAGGTGGGTAATTCATCGGCAGTATGCAGGGCGAGGTCATCATCTTCTTCATCTAAATCATCGGACACACGACCGAACAGACGGATCATTGAAAGAGGACAGTAGTGTTCTGACCCGTAATGTTCCAACATTTCGAACTGAAAAACACGCAGGCATGAATACAATGCGTTGATTTTAAACAATGAAAGTACGTCCATTAAAAAACATACGGCAAGCAAGGCGGCAACCCGTCATAGTTTTATGTAGGTTTTCTAAAGAAGCATAGGCTCCAGTTTTACGGAAGGTAAAGTCGAACAGTATAAAAGGTAGATGCAAGGTTTAAATAATTTCAACAAGGACACCAAAATAAACCCATACACTGAAGACGACGATAGAGAATAGCGTAAACTTCTTAATATCAACAAAATTATATAAAATGTCTTAAGTGCAACGCCACTTTGGCTTAAACATGCAGAACGCACCACCACACGTCATTAACAAGTCGTGTTCTTATCAACCCTGCGCATCAATCAGTTTCCGTCTATTTATGGCTCCATACAAAACGATCTGATAACTGCGGTTTCATTCACTAAGTGCTCGTAAATAAAGCAATGTTAGACAACGTTAACACAACTCGGAATCGCTTGAGTAATTATCAACAGAATGGCCGGAGTATTTCGGTTATTATTGCACACTTTATATATGTATATTAATAAATGTAAAAGAACACTGAGTGATCTATTAATGGTGACGTTTCAAATCTATACTGGGATCCGTTGTCGAACAAAGTGATGGAAAAATTGTAGTAAGGTTACCGGCTCGTCAGCATGCTTGTCTGCCTATCGTTGGTCTTTCCCGTATTTATGTGACCAGTGAGATGTAGTGAATATCGAAGTCGATGTATTTGCTGAAAGCATTGCGAAGGAAGGTTGATTCAAGGACTAGTTGTTCCTGCTTCCCTTCTGCTAACTCGATCACCCTGGTGTCCGTCAATTTGACCTCGTGACCTGTGGTTGGGCAGTTGTCAAAGGTGTAATTTCCGGTCTCAGCGCTAAGTGGTTTTCATGTAAACGTGTCTTCAACTATTTACCAGTTTCACCTGATAGGATTGGTGACAGTCCTGGCAGGGAATCGAGCATACTACACCCGCATATTTATGCGCTTCAACTGGATCTTCGATTTTAAAAAGCATATTCCGAAGAATGTCTGTTGACGTGGGGGATTTTAACTGCAAACTTCTCATAATGCGCTCAGTTGTCTCTGAGATTCCCTTTGTGTGAGGCAGAATGATGACCTTGTCTCTCGTGTAGTTAGAAACAGCGTTCGATTGGTTTCTGATGCACGCGTATACGAGTGGTTTGGGGTAGCCGTCTGGAAGGAATAACCTATGTAGGTGTTCTCTTTTCTTTTTTTTGTAGTTCATACGTATTACGGTAGGGGGTTACCCGACGAAATAAGGTTTGCACGCAACTCTGTTTGTGTGTGATCGGATGACTACGGCTGAACGACAGTATAATGGTAGTGGTCGTTGGTTAATGATAAACGGTCATTTGAATGGTTCCATCAGATTGTCTCAATAATAGTACATTCAAAACTACATAGTCTTTACATGGCAGTTTTAAGATGGCTAACATATATATATATAATACATATATATAATATATATATATATATATAAAACAGTCATATCCCTTCAATAATTTGA
>LUCH01007769.1:0-19950 GCA_013368495.1 Paragonimus heterotremus | reverse complement strand
CAAATTAGCTTTATTTGATGCTCAACCAGAAGGCGAAATAGCGGTTTACAGCAACTGTATTAATAGGTTTCTGGTGGCCTTGGACCCAGGCCACCGAATGGATCAATCAGGTGCGAGCGCAACTTCTCGGACGTTCCAGAATTCTGGCAGGCGTTCAAATTCCTGGAAAGTGAAGGAGACCATTCTCCATGTTTGGGAAAACGTGCCTTTTCCCAACACCTCCCCTATTGAGCATTATTTGTACCGCCGTTGACGGGGGTCGAGCTGCATTAGGCATGTTGGCTTGCGCTTGCGGTCCGTCCATCGCCTTCGTTGCAACGCTGCCAGCTCTCTGCTCAGCCTAAGGGTTGAGGTTGTTGAAGTAGCCGTCGCAAGAACCTGTTCCGTTGGGCGCCTGAGCTTGAAGGTGTCGAGAAGTAGATACAGGGGCAGTTGCTCTTGAGCTTGTCCAGTGTTTGCGGAATGGCGTGGGCGAATTTGGTTCCTGTGACGCACCCATATGTCAATTCCGACGTTGACATCGTAAAGGACCGTGCCATTCCGTTGCTTGACAGTTGCTGCTATCCAATGGGGGCGACCTGGGCGATAGTCCCTTACATATACTAGGTCGCCGACGGCAAATCCACCTCCAGGAAGCTGTTGCGTATTTACCGGATGTTTCTCTACTGGAAGCATTGCGTCGAACTTCGTCCTTCAGCTTGCGGCCCATGAGAGCTTCTGCAGGCGAGAGTCCATTTGGAATCACCGGATTCGGAGTGGTGCTGTAAGTGAGCAAGAAACTTTGCAACACTTCTTTGGTCGGTCCCTCCTCGCGAGATTTCAGAAGTGCTCTCTTGAACGTGTCCACAAAGCGCTCCATTTAACCATTGGGCTGTGGTTGGTATGGTGGTGAAGGCAGATGGTGAATGTTGTTCTGGGTGCAGAACTCCTTGAACTGGACAGAGGTAAACTGCGATCTGTTATCCGAGACAAGCATGTCCGGGAGGTCATGTTGGCTGAAAATGCACCGTGGTTTGTTGATAGTGGCTGAGGTTGTAGCGTGCGTCAGTGGGACGATCTCAGGCCACTTGGAATATGCATCTACCAGAATGAGGTAAACCATACCGTTGATGGGTCCCGCAAAATCCACATGGAGGCACGACCACGGATGTTCGGGTTCCTTCCGTGGCTGAGTTTCGACGCGTGGCGGGCTGGCCGTGGGGGACTGCAGATGATCGCAAATGTTCGTGATGGGCAGTTGTGCCAGGCCAAGTTGTTCAAGCCAATCGAGACCGAGTAGGTTGAGGTTTGATGTGGACACATAGAAGGCTGCATCGATGACTTTGTTCTTGAAGTCGACATGATAATGAAACTGCCTAGTTAATTGCATTGTGCCACCACAGGTGCTGGTGGCGGAGAGGATGTCAGCTGGACTGGCGGGCGGCTGATTGATTTCCACAGTTGGTTGGAGATGATGGTGATATCAGACGCAATGTCAAGCTGGGGACGAGCTGGGTGCCCATTGATCAATACGGACACGAATTTTCTGCTTGAGGTGGCATCGACTTTGAAGGAAGCAAGCAAGCTGCTGGACTTGGCGATTGGTTTGGATTTAGGTGGGTGTGGCCGCTTGTTGGTTGCGTGTTGACTGCCCGACGTGCGTGATTGACAATAGCCGCCTTTTTGGCCAACCTTTTTGCAACGGTGGCAACGGCGTTGATTGAAAGGGCAGTAATGCGTGTAGTGCGATGAGCCGCAATGCCAGCAGAGAGAGTTCGGAGTATTCTTGGAGACAGAGTTCACTGAGCCGTTCGTTGGGGATGGCTGTTGCTGTTGCCCTGGACATGCGACTGCGTTGAAAGAGGTTGAGGACTCAACAGAATTTTGTACCAAGGCAGAGTCATGTTCGATGTTGAGCAGTCAATGGCCTTCAGTAGTAAGATCTTGAAGGGTAACTGATTCGTCCTGTTAGATCTGACTGAGCAGGCGCGTGCGAAGATAAGCATCATTTTGTGATTGGAAGCCGCAGACAAAGATGAGGCACTTGAACTGATCCTCCTTGAGGGAGGATTGCTTTAACCGCTCGCGCTCACGATTCACGATGTCAGCGTAGGTGACAAGGTCATCCGAGTCTCGCTTGGTTAACTTGAGGCAATGGTATCGCAAATTGAATAGGGGAGACTAGTCGCCGGAAATCTGCGACAGGATATTGATCGTCCCATTGAAGTTGATGTCACGTGGGTTCTTGGGCGAGATGACGCTGTTGTACCGCTCGTGTTCTGCAGGGCCAAGATTGCAACGGAGAAGCCGGACCTTCCAGAAATCATCCTCATTACAAATTCCATATGAAACAGGTCATCGTACCGACGGAACCAAGAATCGAATGGGGCGTTCGACTGCGGGTCGTAAACGAACTCGGAAATACCGGTTGCCAAATTATCAACGGATTGCACAACACCATCATCGTCAACAGAGCAGCCATGAGCCTGACCAAATGGTACTGTTGCTAGAGCCGCCGCTCACCTCAACAGTGACGTGGACTATCCTGGAAATATCGCTACTAAGAAGTTTGAAGATTAATAAATGACTATGCGGAAGAACTAGAAATGGTACTCACGCAGGTACGCCATTGATTGCGGCAAACCGCCTTCTCGGATAGCCTCTTTAACCAGCGGTTTTAGTGATTACGAGGACGCCATACGTGTAGGCGACACCTACTCAGTTTGTTCAATGAAGCAGTCAGTGTCTTCATATTTCTTGATCACGTCGTTGCCTGACCACCATGCGGTTTCACCTAACGGTCGGTGGTCTCAGTATATAATGCCCGGTATAATAAACGGTCAGCTGGCATACGAAGTACGTGACCCAACTATCTCAATCTACGCACTGCGAGTAGCTTGCAAGTTGATCACGCATCTCGAACGTTTCTGAATACGCGTCGGAGAACTGCCGCATTGCTCACTCGATCAGTCCGCCTAATATGGGCAATTCGGTGGAGAGAGCGATGGTCAAACACAGCAAGTCTGTTGACATCTACCTTGCGAAAACGCCACGTTTCCGAACTAACCAGCAATACAGAACGTACACAAGCATTATGTACTCTTCCTTTCGGTGGCAACCTAACGTCTGTCCGACGCCACAGATGACACAATTGGGCAAGTGCAACATGTGCCTTCACTATTCTCACTGATATATCATCAGCACTGTTACAGTCTGACGAGGTAGTGTTACCCAAGTATACTAAACTATTCACAGTCTCAAGCGGATTACCTGCAATGAAGAAAGAAGGGGTGGAAATGCCCTAGTCTTGAAGCAGCACTTTACACTTTGAAGGTGCCATACAAACAAGCCCGGTCACTCACCTTGTTCACCGTGGTATGCATGCCTTCGGCAGATAGGCTAAGTAAGACAATATCGTCCGCATACTCCAGGTCGGTCAATCTAGCACCAGGAAGAAGCCCGAAACCAAGTTCACTGAATTCGCAAAGCGCACCCTCCAGAATATCGTCCATGACAAAATTGAACAGGAAGGGGGAAGTCGGACACCCCTGACGGACACCACTAGAAATGATGAACATCCGATACAGTTATCCATGAGCTCTCACCCTGCTTGCAGAGTGAGCATACAGTGATCTCAATAGATTCAAGTATTTCTCTGGTACTCCCTTGCGGAGGAGACAGGTTCAGATAACGTTACAAGCAACCGAATCGAAAGCAGCATTTAGATCCAAAAAGACCACGACTGTCGGCTGTGTGTAAGAGTGCCGATGTTCCAAGATCTGTCGCAAGGCAAAAAATATGGTCAACACGCTCTCGACCGGATCACAATCCTGCCTGTTTCTCGTGTACCTGACATTCTCTTGGCTTGGTGAGCCGACGTAAAATGAGGCCAGTGAGTAACATGGACGCATTCGACACCAAATTGATGCCTCTGTGGTTGTCACATAGACTTCTGGGATGACTGTTGATGGACACCAATCGCGAGGTAATTCTTCAGTTTCCCAAAATGTCACTTACAGCTCGGTTGTTTGTTTGTAAGTTGTTAGCGTCTTGATGTTGTATGTCTGAATATAGATGTAGCAATTTTTAGTGACTAGTTCCCCTTCCCCCTTTCTAAGCAGGGTTTGTTTCTTCTTCACGGTTGTGTGGCAGTGAAGCATCAGTGTGAACCACTGTCTGTCTTTAATGATGATGAAATTGTCTGGAGGTGTTGCGTCAGTTCTGATATCAACATCTCTCAATCGTCTTTGAAAAGAGAAGTGAGGAGACCTGGTCCAGGGGCCTTATTAGGCTTCAATAACTTGAGCTCCAGAGTCACTTCTGCTTCCGACGGAGGACCAACTGGATCGCAATAACTGACCAGTCGAGTCCCAGGCACGCACAACGGTATGGTCCGAGTCCAGGTGGTTGCTCCAAAAGCACGACAGTCTTTAACAGATCGACGCCAACTGTAACTAACTGCTATCTGATCCAACTGTGTCCACGGCTAAGAAGCACACGGAGGTCTCCAAGTAACACAGTGCTTCTTCCTGTGTTGGAATGCGGCGCTCGAAATATACAGACCGTGGGATGCGCACAGCTGCAGCAGTCTTTCGCCGTTGTCAGTGCATTGTGTCCGGACACCAAACATACCTCCCAGCCACTTCTCATCCGGAGAAAGACGACCAAGCTGAGCAATGAAGTCGCCTGCTAGTATGATGATGTCTGAGTGTTTAGTTTGCCTCAGAAGGTCAACGAG
Organism: Paragonimus heterotremus; assembly: GCA_013368495.1. Lineage (NCBI taxonomy): Eukaryota > Metazoa > Platyhelminthes > Trematoda > Plagiorchiida > Troglotrematidae > Paragonimus > Paragonimus heterotremus. Next base: position 15,233 of record LUCH01007769.1, on the reverse strand, counting down.
AGCGTCATAGAACGTATCCTTGGTAGCATCTAAACGGCTATCCGTCGGAGCTTACGCTGATATGATGAATGTACACCTAGTGGTCGTATTCCTTCGGGTTTACACCGGATACGTGGTGTGTGTGTGAAACCCCAAGTGGTGTACATGGAAGACAGAAGGAATGGGGGCTAAAACAGCAGGAGAAAGTCATGATCGGTTAGTGATGTCACTGTCGAGAAAATGGGAACTTGTGATACTTCCCGGTCGTTTATGCTGCGGAAGGGGGTTGACTTGAGAAACCCCACCCCGAGTCTCTGACTCAAAAGTCTGACTTGCAAGACAAAAGGATAAAGGGTTTTCTTGGGGGACCCCACCCGGAGCCAATGACTCAGGAGTCTGACTCACTTGGCAATCGGGCTTGCCTAGCCCGTGGGCGCACTGAATAAGACATTTATGTCTGATTCTGAACACTGCTACGCGCAGTGGATGTACTCGAAGCTACATCGGGCTTTTGGGAGATAATAGATGTTTTTCGACCGTATTGGATAATACGCCGGCGGTCACGGTCAACCACTGGGTTACCGTAATGTTCTTTGTTTGAGGGTGCGTTTCCAAACACCCATCTCCCTGATGTGGAAGACAGCATTGCCGCAACCATAAAAATAATTCTCCTTTTATATCTACAGTATCGTGCCTCACTACCTAAGCACTCCTATGCGGTCAGTAGTGCGACATACAATCCTATGAGTGTAACTGCTTTTCGTCTGACTGTTCCCCTCTGGTCTGTCTGACAAGGTTGCACCTGGAAGGTCCGCAGTCCTAGTCTGCACAGCCCGTCGGATTAAAACAGTACACGAGCCTGACCACCTCGCCAAGGTGACAATACAGGCCGGATTCGCACCATCAGATTGTGTGGGTTGGCTCAGACTCGTATCGGACAATCGTTAGGCAAGCATTTCCATAAACTACACCTGTTGATGCAACATCAGCTAACTATCAACACCATCAAACGCCATTTGTTAGAAATAGTACTCGCAGCCAACTTTAACGACCCCACCCTAAAGAGAAAGCGAGAAGAACGCAAAGACCGCGAGCAGTACCTCTATCATGAACGAGCGTAAACGATATCGCAAAACTGCACGGAAACTAGGGCGCAAATATCGAAACCCAACACTCTCAACTTAGACACTCCAACGAGTACGATAAAAGGCGGCCTAAAAACAAGGTTCATTGTCTGCTCAATGAGAAGGCAAAATTGTGGTCTGCGACAAACGTCTTTATCGTGTAACATGCAAACCAGCAGTTTACATGCTGAGTGTGCGGAACACTCATTGACTAACTGTGGGACAACGTGTGGACACCAGGGGACAGCGTTTTTCCGAAGTAGGGGTTCCAACGACATTCTTGAAAAAGGAAACAACAACAAACAAACATGAGTCGAGGGCCCAGTAAGCCTTGCATACGACTTGCGCAAACGATAATTGAGACTGCGTCGACAACACAGCAACGCTTCATCACCAATTCAAATTCAACGCGGGCGCGCCTGGTGGTTTCCGTCGCACATTGCAGTGGGTGTGAAACTGCCTTGGGCGTATGTTGTTGGTTTTGTTAAGGTTTGTTGCATTATTTTGAGATTGCTGTGCCTTGTTTGATCAGTGTTGAAGGGTGGCCCTATCTTTCTTCAGTTTTCTATGAATAAACAGTACCAACCATTTTTATCCTTACACCAACTACTAAAACCGTTTCTTTTACTCTTATTCAGTCTGACCCCTGTACATTTATAAATGTCAAAATAAGACATTTTTCTTCCATGTTCTTTCTTGAGTAGCTTATAATTCTTACCATTTCTCGATGCGTGAACAGTCACTTTGCTCCAACCCAACCAATTATCATTTGTTTGACTAAACCCAATTCCGCTTTATCGTCCCCCATTACTGAGCTGTGCCCAGTTGTTCGAGTTGTTGTACCGGCACATTCTTTGTTTAATTTGTGAGGATTTTTCACATTCGAGGTATGATATTTAATTTTCATGCACATTGATTCAATTAATACCGTATTAAATCCAGTTTTCGCGAGTGTCTTCTCATTAACCGTTTCGAAGATAGATTATCTTCTCTGCTGTTGGATATTGAGAAAGGCATTTTTGGATTAACCGATTACGCGTAACTCGTTGTGTACCTTGAAACGTTAGCGAACGATTCAATAACAACAGTTGTTTTTTAGAGATATATATTTTATCAACTAAGGTAAAACTATAAATTCTACATAAAACAATTGGATAGAGAATTTCAGATTCCATTATTCCTCATACTACCCATGATCGTTTCACGTTCATCTGTTTATCATGTAATTCTGCTCTCCAGTCCTGATTCTACGATAGATTCTAACGCGAGACAACTTTCCATAACGTCCGAAAAACCAAAACCCGTACTGGTTGGACAATTCGCGGGGTCTATGAAAATCCGTCGATTTTAAGGAAATAACTGAGTCCAAAACAGAAGATCGTCCATTTCTCCGGAAAAATTGGAACCCTCCAATCCTCCTTCGTCATCACAAAAGTTTCTGCACATTTTTCCTGAACCGTCTACGTCGAATGATGGTGAAATTCTTCGACTGTTCATTTTCCCAATCATGAAAAATCTTTTTTCTGGCATGACCTTCAACATGAGGTCAGTGTTAACCTTGTGAAGCGAAAACTGATGTAACTACTCAGAATGTTTTACCGAACATTGAAAACTTCGATACCTATCGTTTTAAAAGCAAGCGAGCCAACTGCCCCTTCGTAAACTAGAATTTTCCTCTATCATTGTGTGCGTTTTGTTACTTTACTTCCATAATTGGTGTATTGTACAATTAACAATTAGGTGTACGTTGTAGGTTTTAAAATGTGTGTATTGATCACGCCTATCTAAGCGTGTTTCTCACAGATGCGTTTAGAAATTTATTATTATTATTATTATTTCTGGGTACAGTGCAATAAATGCAGTGGTTGGTACCACTACTCGTGTACCAAGTACAGAGTTTCAACCAGTCTACACGTGCGTGGACTGCGACAACGTGGACCGCGCTAGGTGACCAATCTAATGCAGGAGGAAGAACGACAGGTACTTTCCAGTACCAAGTGAATAAACCCACGGCCCTATTCAGGGCCACCCACAAAATGATTTGATAAGCTAAGCCCAATTTTTTTTATTTGTGTCTATTTGCAAACTAGTTTGTAGTAGCTATTGGCGTTAGACAAGTGAGGTTCGCTGAATCTTTCTTCAGTGGTTCCTCAGTGGGTAGACCAGGCAGCTAATGTGTGTGTGTGTGCGGGCATACCTGGAGGCTTCTGGTATATATACAGATATATATGATATATGTATATGTGTAAAATAAATTGTAATCTATATAATCATGATAATTATCATGTGTATATATGATTAATCATATACCGCACTATACATATGTATGTATACAGTAAGGTACATGATTATCATGTGTATATAGATTACAATTTATTTAATATATATATATCAAAATTTATCTTTCATATGTATAAATGCGTATATATATAATTACCGAGATATGTAGAATAAATTGTAATTTATTACAATTTTTCATTGTACATATATCTAAATATACATATATACTACGATATTTATGTACATATGTTATATGATATACATTTTTACATATATATAATTATATGTATAATTTTATATATACGACGTTGTATGTTTCACTGATGTGCGTAAGCGTTCCTTAAGATTAGCGCACTTTTTCGACATGCATGTACTAAAAATATACAGATATATTTATGCATCTATCGACATGATTTCCCCACCTCAATCTAGGAGAACGAATTGCCCAATCAGAAAATAGCACTTCAAGGTTACCCTATGTATTTCTAAGTGTAATGTACGACCGAAACCAGCAGATGCGCAAGAGACGAATTTGAACTGGTAATGGAGCGTGCTGCTGTGTTGTTAGCGTCGTCTTAGTTATCGTTTGTGTGAAACGTGTGCATGGCTTACTGGGCCTTTGGCTCATGCTTGTTTTCCCGTTGTTTCCTTTTTCAAGACTGTTGTTGGAACCCCTACTTTGGAAAAACGCTGTCCCATGGTGTCTCCACGTTACCCCACAGTTGGCCTTTAAGTGTTACGGACAATCGCAGGAGAAACAGACTGCTGGCATACTACATAAACTTGACGAATTTAATTTTCGCGAGTACGAACGGGAAAACGCTTTGGAAAAACCAAAAGTGGAATTTACAAGCTTTGAATAGGTTTTACATAAGGTTTGACCTATATCATTCAAAACTTATGAAAGGGACAACGATCCTGGTGAGCTTAATTTGCATGATTTGGATAGGTATTTGGCAGGAGCAAATGTGGTCGATTCTGCATCAACTCGATGCACTAATAGGACGGATGTGAACCCGTAGTGAAACAGATGTGGTGACACAATAGTTCTCGATACAAAAATAACGAGTGAAGTCAAGGACTGGACTCACCAAAGATTGACAATGTTCGTGAGGCGTTCAATGACACTGGAATGTATTCGGATAGTTCCAAGCGTAGCTGAGAATACGAAGTAACCGAGCTGAAAGTTAATCCGACAAATAGGATGTTTTAAACTGGATAGCAACCACCGGCGTTGTAGGAAGAATCAGTAAGCGCGTGTAGCAGAATTTAATGGAAAGTGTGCTGTGTTGTTGTTTTTACTGAAGTCAAACGAAAATGTACAACGCGTTTTGATGCAGCGGTTACGCGATGTTGGCAAGATGAAGTGCAAAATAATGAAAACTCAGCAAACGTATCGGCATTGCATGTTGGTTTTTTTTGCCAAACAAAACAGTTTTATACGTGTATGAAGGCTTTGGCGCCAACATCATATTTAGGCTACTCGTGTCCAGAGCGAAAACTATTGAGGTTTTGTGCAAGGACATGTGTTCTGCTGCTATTACCTTCAATTTAAATTTCAACTCTATTTCAAATCCGGGACTTGATGAAGGCCTGAGCTTGCTGACTTCCTGACGCTTGGGTGGTGTGATCCGGAGATTGATCAGACTGCGTTTTTTGTCGATGCGGATGCTTTCGGTAGTGGTCCGAGGGTAGAGAAAAAAGAAACAGATAACAACTTCAGGTTTCCTTGAACAGCAAGAGCAAATCACTTTTCGATTAGTACAAAGTAGGAAAAAGGTTGTTCTAACATCTGTCTAGCTCCGTTTTGGATACGTCTACGCAGGGGCCTCCACAATCATTGCAGGTAATTTGTTTCATGACTTCACTACCCGGTTAGTGAAAAAGTTGAACCTAACTGCCAATCGTGATCCTGTTTTCTTGATCATGAACCTATGTTTTCTCAAATCTTTGTACCCACGTACCACAAATAAACATTCCAGGGACTTATGCCGGTGTGGTGTATAACGTTGTAAACTTCAATAAGGTCTCCTCTTATTCGCCGGCGTTCGAGCGAAAGTAAGTTCAACGGGCTTAGTCAGTCTTAGTAACTTAGACTCTTCATGCCCCATGCCATACGTGTGGCGAGCTTCTGTACTTTTTTGTGAAAAGCTACGTCCATTTTAGATACGGTGACCACGCCCGGGCACAATATTCTAGGTGGGTCGGACTGTGGCCGATTGCAGTGGAATGAACACTGCCGGACATTGGTTGGCGATCGCAGATTTCAGTCGGTATAACGTTTGTCGTGTTTTACAGCGGCAGTAGCATACTGAGCAGTTACAGCAAACGTGCTAGTGACCTGGATACCTAGGTCTCTCGTTTGCTGTTTTGTTGCAAGTTCGACTGTCCGTCCATGTGCATCCCTTATCTACCTAGGGGTCGACTGAGTAGCATTAGCAAGGATATTATTTTTGAGAACATTCAGCAGTATATCTCTCTTCAATGTCCATTCTTGTGGTGAGATCACCTTCGACGTCTCTAAAATCCTAAACTCCGTGAGACGTGAGGGGTGCCTTGCCTGTACTACCGCTCCAGTTCACATTACCTCGTGAATGTAAAACTACTACAGACCAATAGCATCAAAGTTAGTGTGTTGGTGTAGGTATCGCAGTTTTACTCGTAGCTGTATAATGAATTCACGCCATCTCTACTATTGTAGGCTACATTCATTAGGAATACAAGGTTTTAGCTACTACCGTTGGAAACACCCTACCACCCGTATGGCACTTGTTTAAATTCTGAAGGTCAACTGGAATTTCCGCTGACATTCCTCCTCTCTGGCGACGGCCGTGCGGTTATTTTGAAGGTTCTCTAACGTCCAGTTCCCTAGCGCTCTTAATCTTTTCGTTGAAGTCCGTTTGTGAACGGTGCGTAAATAAATAAATAAGGTTTGTTTGCAGGTTCATCGTTTTCTCACTGTAACTTCTGATCCGCGTTACTACAAGGATGGGGAAACGTGGGGAATACGAACCCCGGAACCAGCATCGCGGAATTCCTGATGAGGGGCAAGGCCACTCAGAAAACCATGCAAACCATGAGTGTTCTAGGTCGAAGAAGGTTGAAGGAATTAGTTGGTCTCTATAACATAGCCGACAACCTTCCATTTGGAACACACCAAAAACCATTGATAAGCACTTTATCACACTCCGTACTGATATCGGCTTAAGTAAATTCGCATTCAATCAGGGAACTGATTACAACGCGATTTTGGCACACGAAAGTTTTGCCTAAATTCATCAACACGCTTAATTTGACAGGGCACCAAGGCGGCAGCTCGTCCATATTAGATTTTGCTTTGCACCTTGGTGTGTGGTAGTTTCGCCTGTCAGTTGTTCCCGTCAATGAATATTGCCGACAAGTTCTACATACTAATTATGTTGACGTAAGTTTTGAGATTTTCTGGTTGAGACTGTTGTATCTTTCCCATTAGCTGAGATGTTCCGCTTCTAATGCGTGCAGGAAGTGGATTTCGCACAAGTTCAATGGATTTTCCCACATTATACCGAATGCAATCATGAATGAATGTTTCACTTTCTGAAACAACCGTAAGCCCTCTATCAGACTGTCCAAACAAGTTATTATGGTATCAAGCTTATTAGCCGAGATATTCCAATTCTATTGCATGTTAATAACCTGGTTTTACCTAGAGATTTCAATGCCTGGAATGAACAATATGCTGTTGCAGATGTGAACGAAGAACTGGATGTCCATTTTAATGTATCGGACTATTTGGTAAATTTCTGCCATTCGTTTATTGTTCAGTAAAAAATTGTTTGATCATGATGAGTTTTTTCAATCATTACAGCATATGTGAAGTTTGTTGCTGATTTGCTGAGGGCAGACAATAGATCTTATCTTGGTTGGATATATTAGGCGCTCGAAATGTAGGTGGTATTCCATTAAATCGTCTTATTGGGTTGCGCGTAAATTTTCTGCCGACCGTTTCCTGAGTGTGCCCAAAGTGTCTCCTTAGAACACTCAAGGATCACTCGGAAAACACTCAGGGAGCACACAGGGAACGGGCGTTCTACTAGGGTACATTGAAATTGTACAAAAGATTCATGCCACTGATTAGGGAATTTCTAGCAACCGTTCATTTACTGATCATGTTTGCCGGTTGGCATTCGGTTGTGCTGTCACTCAAATCATTCGAAGAGCAATTGCAGGTGGTTCTGGTGCTCTTCTTCAGAGGAGCTTGCCACCAAAGATCATAAACATAGGAATGGACGAAGTCCAAAACTCTTACAATCTCACTGATAAACCTTTGGAACGTTTGGACGGCGTTCGGAGACCAAAAGGTATGCGCAGAAATTGGAACACGCCGAACGGCGTAATCGCCGCTTTCTTGGCGATGTCGGCGGTCGCAAGTGGGATCTTGTGATAAGTGCAAACCAGATCGAGTCTCGAGGACAACCAGGTGCTTTCATGGCTAGCCGTGGTATCCTGAATATGCAGGGTAGGGTATCTTCCTCAGGTACGTGTAGGTAAATGATGAAGTGCGATAGACCGACTGCTCGACCGGACTCGTTAGTACGGCGGACATGGACGTCGAAGTCATAGCCAAAAAAATTGTGGCCCATCGCTGCGGTCGATTGGCGGAATAGGTTGGAATGTCCCCCTTAGAACCGATAATGGACAGCAGCAACTTGTGGTCGGTTAGCAGGGCAAGTGCCGACCATATAGAAGTTTGTGGAACTTCCTAACCGCGAAAATTATGGCAAGGCCCTCTTTTTCGCTCAGTCCGTAGTTTTTATCCGCGGAGTTGAGCGTACGAGAGGCGTGAGCAATTGTTTTCTTCAAACCATCCGGGAAAGTGTGCGAGACGATTGCTTCGACATCGTAGTTCGAGGCCTCTGCTACGACCACAACTGGCAGAGTTGGATCGTATTGTGTCAGCGGCAGGTCGGAGCTGCGGGTGGCCTTCAGTCGGGCGAAGGAAATCTCGCCATCGGGGTACCAGCACCAAGCAGTTTCCTTTTGTAGAAGATGAGTGAGATGGGCCCGAACATCATGTAGTTTTGGGAGGAAAGCACCGTAGTAGCTGATGAAGCCAAGGAAGGGCCAAAGATTGTGGACATCTTTGGGTGCCGGCATCTGCTGGATTGCGCGAATGTTCTCAGGATCTGAGTGGCGACCAGAGGCGTCAAAAATGCAGCCCAGGTATTTGATGGACCGCAAGAACATTTGGCTTTTATCTCTTCGTAACCGAAATCCGTACTCCTGGATGCGTTGGAGAACCGCAGCGATTCGGTCCCTGAGTTCATCTGTTGTTCGCTTCATTATGATAATGTCGTCGAGGTAGGCAGCAGTACCCGGTAGGCCAGTAATCAGGGCGTCGATTGCCTTTTGAAAAATGGCGGCCGCGGTTTTGATACCGGACGGAAGTCTGGTATACTGCAGGAGTCCTCAATGAGTTTTGATTTTCAGTAGTTCCTGATATTCCGGTGCAACCCCAAGGTTGAGGTGTGCCTCCGCCAAGTCCATTCTGGCAAAGCAGGTGCCACCGTTGACCATGGTGAATATGTCTTCAGGCACTGGAAGCGGATAACAGTTTTGTTCCAACGCGGCACTGAGGCCAGTTAGGAAATCATCACAGATCCGGATGGGCCCGTTAGACTTCTTCACCACGATGATGGGGCGGCCCACGCGGAGTAGAATACCGGTGCCAAGACGTTAAGTTGTTCCAGTTGTTTGAGTTCCTGGTCTACGTGCAGCACGGCCGCGTAGGGAAACGGTTGTTTGCGACGAAAGACAGGCTGGCTACCGGGGCGGAGCTGCATTGTGGCCTGGGCACAAGAGCAGATGCCCTGACCATCGTGAAACGGACATCTTCTGAGGTGCGGCAGGTGACCGCACCCGGCTGCAGATGGCCCGAATCGGGGCACTAAGGACACCAAGAGGTTCGAGCCAGTCAAGCCCGAGGAGACCGAGACCAGAGTCAAAGACGTAACACGTCCCTTCGATGATAGTGCCGCGGAATGGCACTGAGCAGTGCAATCTTCCAGTCAACTTCACTAAGCCACCGTATGCGCTGGTTGCCGTCTGGAATGATGGGTGGACAGGAGGGCTGCCCATGGACCGCCAGAGTTTTTCGGGGATTATGGTGATGTCGGAGGCAGTGTCCAACTGCAACCAAGCCAAACGACCATTGATGTGGACGGACACGAACCTTCGGCGATTGGCAACATTGACTTGGAAGGTAGCCAGCAGACTGTTAGATCTGCCAGCTGAAGGGGACCAGGCTGGCTGTTCGAACCTGAAGGTCACTGTCGGTTTAGCCACGTTGGTTGCTTTTGGCTGGCAGAAACCTTCCTTGTGACCGACCGTGTGGCGGCGCTGGCAGCGATGCTGTCGACAGGGGCAGAATCTGTGGAAATGTCATACACCACGGCAGCGGTAAGCGATTGGGGGCCTCTTGGTATCAGCGGGACTGGGTTTGGTGGGCCGCGTAGGAGATTTTCGCTGGAAGCTGGAAACGGCCTGAGTTGAGCAGGGGCACCCGGTGCGGATGCTGGGTCATAACAGATTCGTGCTTCAGGTGGACCAACCTCTCGCATCCGTCCACGATCTGCTCCAGCCTGATGTTTGGCTCCTGGTCGATTTTAGCCAAGAGCCTGGCGCAGAGGTCAACATAGTTTGGTGATTGCAGACCGCAAATGAAGACCAGGCAGCGAAACTGGTCCACAGTGAGCGAGCCAACTTTAAACCGTCCGCACTCACGGTTGACGAAACCAGCATAGGTGTCAAAGTCGTTCACATCTCGTTTGATCAGTTGGAGGCACTGAAACCGTGAGTTGAACAGAGATGAGGCATCCCCGAAGATCGTCGTCAGTTTATGGACCGTATCCGCGAAAGTCAAGGTTCGCGGTTCGACGGGGAAGATGTGATTGGTGCAGTGGATGTGTTCCGCTGGGCCCAATTTCCGGAGTAGTAGACGAACCTTCGTCTTGTTATCTCTGGACACCAGTTCAACCGTGAATGTGTCTTTGTACAGTTTGTACCAAGCCTCCAAGGAGACACCGGCTTGGGGGTCATACAGGAAGTCGGAGACATTTCTGGCCAAGTAATCCACGGAAGGCGGATAGACGGAAGTGGACGGCTCAGGCGCAGCAAAGCGGGTGGCTAGCATCTCCATCAGCCGGATCTGCGACTGCATCATCTGCTTGAGATTTGGGTCAGCAGACATAGTTCAAGAGAGGGAGAGCAAAGGTAAAGCAAAAAACATGCCGACAAATGTTATGACCCGCTGGTCAACGATAATCACAAAATGTCCAGCATACGACGACACAAGTCACGGAACGTAACACAGAGCTTAGCGATACCCGGAAACCCCAGAATAACACAGAAGACCGTGACCATTAGACGAGATTGTATTTGCTCTCAAACCAAAGGTAACAATGCAGACGAGCGTCTGCTTGTATGTAGACTTTTAATGGCCTTGAAGAATCCCACTTGAATTGGTGCATTAAAAATGCGACGGGTCAATCACGGACGTCGGGGAAACGTGCGCCAAAATTGAGTTTTGGAACGTTGCGGCACGAAAAGATAAAATTCAAAATTACAATTTATTTTTCGACGATATCTCGAAAAATATATCATCTTCGGGAAAAATGGACATTCCTCAACAGTTCTCTGCACTAATGTCGATAAGGTGTCGAACACCAGATTCGCGGTCTCGAATGAAGAACAGGCGACTTCTGGAGCCACCGAAATCGGTCGTCAAGACGTGCTGGTCGACTAGTTTCCCTTATCCAATGCAGACAAGACACTGGAAGAAATGTGGAAAGCAATGAAGCAGCTGGCAGCTGATATGGTTATATTGAGAACAGCATCATGGAGGAACGGTCGACCAGGAATCTGCTTCATGTGTGGTGTAAAAGGACAATGGAAGGAGAATTCCTCAACCCGACGGTTTAATGGGCCTAAAAATAAAGTTCTCCATGATTGTTCTTTTTGTTGGGTGAGCCAGCTAATGATGAGAGCGATTGAGAGAGTAGCCGTTAAAGGGTTGAAGCGGGCGGAAACATAGTAGAGTGTTTGGTCGATACAGGGGCGACTATTTCGTTGATTGCTCGTTCGGGGAAGCAAAACGCAGAACCGACGTTTATGATGATCAGGACAGTTGGAGGCCACAACTTGCGAGTTGGTGCTGTGTGATATTCAGGGTGCGTACTGGCTGCCACGTCGTGAAGCACCGTTTCACTTTTTCCTCATAAACCAGGCAAACGATCTGTAGAATCGATTTTCTCTCTCCAACAGAAGAAATGATTTACCTGAAGCTTAAAAAACTGTCAACCAGCTATGGTTCCCTGGTACTCACAGGACAGCAACAGAATAGTGTCAACGAAGTACGCATGGCTGAAACCTCCATTACCACAGCTTCCTTGCTCCAATTCACGGTCGAGGAATGTGCCGAAATATTTACGAATGGTGAGTATCCGTACGGATTCTGCAACTAGATTGCACATGAAATAACAACAACCGGAACACTTCGACCCCACGAACCCCATAGAATGCCGGTTTATCTTGAAGAGGAAGTGGAAAGGAAAATACAGAGCGTGCTGGATGAGGATATTATCGAACAAGCCAGCAGTCCGTACAACTGGACTGTTCTGATGGAGTCCATCGGGAAGTACCGCTTTTGTGTGGATTTTGGACGGCTAAATGAGGTGAAACAGAACACAGTTTTACCAGTACTGTCCATCGCTGATATTTTCAATAAGTTGTATCAGGAAAAGTCCTTCACCCTTCGGATACCGGCAGGTATCAACCATGCCCATGGATTCATGGGGAGTAAAAACAGTAAAAATTGAAGCACATGCCGTTTGACTTATCCGGAGGACTGGTCATATTTCGATGCTTGATGGTTTAGTGGGTAAAACGATCGGATAATGTGGCTGAATCCGATAAGCGGCTTTGGATGTTTTAAAAGGGGGCAGGAACAGGTTATATCCGAAGGAATTGTGTAACACGTGTACGACACTTCCGGAATTCTACAGAAGAAATTCCAGAATATGCGATGTACAAGCAGCGCTACGTTTCTGTGTACACTGTGCAAGAAAGAGCAGACGAACTAAAGGTGTGAATCACAAGTGATTTTGTCGTGTGTTCTCCTTATGATAGCAGGTTTGAGTAGTTTCAGTGTTCCCCCGCCCTCCATGTATCGTAAAAGAACCGAGGTCTGCGTGTATCATACAACTATCTTGTTCACAACCGCCAGGTCATGTCCGTTGACCCGTGAGGTTATCCAGGCAATCGTAAACTGGGAGGCGGGGGAAGCTGTGTGCAGACTCTTGGACAGTTTCCATAAGACGCAGGAAGTATCGATCGCGTTAGGCATGGCTGAGGAAATGAGCGACTTGCTGTATTACAGGTCCAAAGAGGAGTTCAGTGGCATAATTAGCAGTAATAGTAATCGCGACAGAGAGCTTGGTGAATGTCTACAAACTTGTTTACTGCCTGTGAGGGAACACTAGGCCACATACGCCAGACGTGGTGTTGTACACCACGGGAGTGGAACGAGTAATCGGGTGGAGGCTTCTAGTAGGTATATTAAGGGTAATCTGCCGCACAGGTCTACACTGCCTGACTTCATGAAGGAAATATTTAACTGCAATGGGCAACTTGAAATGAAATTCAGAAGGACGATTAACATTTCTCTAGTACGGGGTCAACGTTCTGGGTGTGTTATGAGTGGCACAATTGCGTTCGAACAGCTAACTCCTTATGCACTCAAGATAGTTAGGACAAGTTCGAAGAAGCCGTTTGCGTTTGAGAAATACAACCGGAGTAAATGACTTTCGTTAATAGGCACGCAGTTTGCCTAAATTGTAATGGGTCATGTACGTGTCCATTCTCTCACAACTGGGAACTTCCATGCAGACACCTTTTGTGGTGCTGCTATAATTCTTTAATTAGGGCAAGCGACTAACTGCAAAGCAGCCTTTGGCTGTTGCCCGACTATTCCGAAGGATTGGACGTTGACGGAACACGCTCCGAATGTTTTATTGAGGGAAAGGTTGAAAGTAAAGCGAACAGACTGACAAAGACTATGAACCTTACCTCAAACACTTTTGAGATTGTGTACAATGTGCCAGGTGAACAGTACGACTGGACAAGGAGGCGCTCAAACAGTTTTTGGAGATAACTTCATCCGGCGAGAGAGTTTTCGTAGGGCCATCAGGTAGCTTTGACCTGGAAGTTCCTAGCCGTCCACATACTCAACCGGGGGTAAGTCAGCCGCCTACGTCGGGATCTGAACAAAAAGGTAGAAGACAGTGCATACCGCAGACATCTCCAACAATAGGTTTCGGGAAGCTACCGGCCATGATGGACGTTACGGAGCTTGCCAAAATTGTCCAAATAAGCCGTGTTCGCAGCGCCTCATTCTCCATGTATGCCACTAGGGCGAGTAAGCATGGTATTCGTAGAAAACACATTCCGCTCGTGGACGGCGAACACTGTTCGAGTTGTAATCAAGATAACTTTGATGGTGAGAACGTAACCAATTGTGTCCAGTGTGACCACTGTTGTAGTTGGTGGCATGAACAATGTGCAAGACACCCGAATATCGGAAACACTTTCAACAGTCGTTTTTGTTAATGAATTCCTCGTTCTGTCCTGGACAGTTTGCTCTGCTTTCTTTCATCGAAGTGTTCACCATGTAATTTGCATTGCCATTGCTTGCTTGCATTAACACCTTTATACCACGTTACACAGTGCGACTCAAGCGTTCGTTACCTTTTCCCCCGCTCATTCAGTTTTGCTGCGCTCCCCAGTTCCATTCGTCACGTTGTGCCCGCCGCAAAATTCAACCGTATCTTAAACTTATGCAGCAGTGGAAACCATCTCCAGATTGGCTAACGGGGCTCGAGTGCAAAAACCATCGACTTTTATGTATTCCAAAGTTTATCATCATCACGTACCTCCGGCTTTGGCCGGTGCTGGTGATACCAGCAGTGATCGGGATTGACACTGCTTGTAAACATTCGTCGTTTTCTAAAACTCGAACGCGAGACTCTTCTAATAGATTTACGTCAGGTCAAATGCTGGCGCGAGATTCGAGTGCTGAGCGCCTGAATCTGACCTGTGAGCTCTTGCACACAGTCGAACAGGAGTGCCGGTGTCTTTGGCGCCCGTGCGGATACTGGGGAGATTTGCTTCCCGTATGTCTCCCAGACGCTGTCGCGCAGTGAACACTTGGCCCCCTCAGCCATGTTAGTGAAGAGTAGGACAGACGTTGGTCTGTTTTTCCTACTTCATTGAGCAGGCAAAAATGAGAACCTTTGGTGAATGTCACATTTCGTTTATGGTTGAATGAATATTATGAATAAACTAAGTGGTATTTTCCACTGCAATAGATATATATAACTACGGCATAGGTGGTTATCATTTAGGTGTGAACTTCGTTCCTTCACCTAGTTTGATAGATCTGGGTTATTTGATTGTCACATTCCTCTAGTTTGGCCGCTTTTCACACTTCTTGTTGTGAAGTTTTACAGATACTCTCACATGGTAATTTCTTGCCACTCCGAATGATCGCGTCATATAACCTAGTTTTATTACTTAATGAGGACATGCTGAAAACCGAACTGAAGACTAATTTTGACCTGGTTGTTTGACTTTTTCAATCTCATATTCTCTGAAGCCTTCTGGTTAATAAACTTTTGATGCCCCATGAGTTCCGGGCGAGAGTTTATATTGGCAAATATATGTTTCACGGGATTCGCCTTGAAGGTCGTTCAAAAGGCAAAACGGTCCGTTTGGCGCGAATCCTCGATTTTTAAATATTTGTTTGGTGTTTTAAAA
>LUCH01007766.1:7587-23276 GCA_013368495.1 Paragonimus heterotremus | reverse complement strand
AAAACAGCGTGGTGGTCAACCAACAACGTGGTCACTAAATATGAAGACCCTGACTGCTGCATTGAGCAAGGTGGGTAGGTGCCGCCTGCCTGGATGGGGTCCTCGTGATCACTCAAGCCGTTGATTAGAGACGCTATCCGAGATGGTGGTGTGTCGCAGTCAATGGCCTACCTGTATCCATATAATTTCTAGTTCTTCCGGCTAGTCTTCTTTTATTAATTCTCAACCTTCTTAGTAGCGTTTTCTTCTGGGATATTCTACGTCACTGTTGAGGTGAGCGGCGGCCCGAGCCACAGTACCCTTTGGTCAGGCTCATGGCTGTTGTGATGATGACGATGATGATGAGACTATAGAACGGTCCTTGCGTTTTGACATGGTTTGGTTATTTGATTTGGTTACTTATGAATATTACACTCTTAAAATGTGTGTCACCTGTGGGTGTCAGGCAAGATATGATGAATTTTTTCGGGGTACATCATCGTGTACCAGTTACTCAAAACTGGTTCACCTAGGCTGCTCCATAGTCAGTTCTTATGCCTGATCATCATACCAAGTAGTCACCGTTTGTCATATTTGGTCGTATAGAAATGGCGTCCCTATACATTGTTTAATTACTTCGTTCCTGTTCAGTTTCGTCACATACGCAGCAGTGGGGGAATTTTTTGCAACACGGTCGGGTTAGTGATACTACTGGCCTCGGACTACAGTGACTTTAAGGTTTTTGCTGTGTTTCCAGTTCTATGAGACAGGTTTAGTTCCGTAATATTCTTCCTTTTGTCTAGTCATCTGTAATGCCTTTAAATGTATGCTGCTTCCTTAAGACTGACACTAACATTAATCTTAGTTTAGACGAAAACTTTCTGTAGATTATACAGAATAATGACTAGAGAAGCTACGTCGAGAATTTAGAGTATGCGAAATATGAAATCAATTGACTTAAGCTATGAACAACGTCCGGGTATCCAGTTAGCCCTCACAATAGTAGATGCTTCATCTTGATTGACTTAGGCTATGAACAACGTCCGAGGATGCGCTACGCGTTCACACTAGCAGAAGCTTCACCTTATTGACTTAAGCTATGAACTACGTCCGTGTATCCGGTAGGCATCCACAGTTGTAGATGCTTCAACTTGATTCACTTAAGCTATGAAGAAAGTACGGGTATCCAGTATGTGTTCACAGTATTGGATGCTTCAACCTGATTCACTTAGGCTATGAGCTATGTCCGAGAATGCAGTATGCGTTTACACTTGTAGCTGTTTTTTCCAAAAGATTTCCGTGAACAACATGGGGAACAAACACATGCGATAAGTGTGGGAAACGTGTATTTGAAGCGTTTGAGGTACATGCTCATCATCATTTTTGATTCCTTTTATTATCACATTGATTATAATATTCTTCTGCACCACGATAGATACTTGGAGTTCTAAACATCAAGTTGTGATTGGCTGAGAGGTATACTTACCGGTGATCCGCAGGAAGACTGAGTTCATCTGTTCCCGCATATTGCTCCGAATGAACGGCACACGACCTCAGTCTCGTTGATACGATGCAATAGAGTGATTAAAACTTACTCCCGAAGATTCTCAGTGATACTATGGGGCATGATGCCCATTTCCTACGCCGATCCATATACACGGGTGATGGAAACCAGCAAATCATAGCGTCCTTTTCAACCATTTCTAGCAGCAACGGTTCGTCCACCATTATCTACCTGAAATCTTACAAACCAGGAGAAACAGTATAAATATCTATAGATAAGGAAGCTGGAAACATTACCATACATGTTCCGCCATCAAATACGTCGGTATTCTTGTTGAAATTCAATGAAAAACTTTGTGTGGTCGTATATTTCCATTTGGGCCATATCTTCAAAACGCCGCAACGTTAAGCGGCTTCAAACCATGGAATGACAAATTATCTCTTGAAAACTGCGACGAGCATAGTTATCAGGCTTACAAACGCCAATTAACGCCAATAGTGCGTTAGTTTCAGGAAAATGGCGGAAAATTTTTTCCTCACCGAGCCAATGCTTTTGGGACTTGATCGGTGTGTTTCAGCTTTCCCATTAACGCTGTTTATTTGCCACTGATATATTGTAGGTACGTTGACTAAAAATTTGATGTTAAAATTTCGGAACTTATTTAAAAAACGAGGATTCGCGCCAAAATGACCGTTGCGTAATTTTAACGACCCTCGAACCGAATTTCGAAAAAACAGGTAATTGTCTTATGAATAGCTTAGTCCCCATGTTTCAACGATGTTTCATTCGACAGAAGTATGGTAAAGTTTTTCTGCTTTATCACATTCAAATTTTAGTAAAACGATATGCTTCCACACGTATGAGATATTTTTCCATTATATTCCACCATCAATTTTCCGAAACAACATGATATGAAAATTTTGGTTATCTTTTTCATCAATCCCCATGCCACTGAACTACCGCCCGTTCTTAGCCTACTTCTTTAGAGGAGTAAAACAAAATGATGTCGTAGCTAAAGAATTCTGGAATTTAATAAACCGCAAAACTCCCCAAAACTACAACATTGATGGCAAAAGAAAATTTTTCAACTGACGGATTACAGAGATATTTACGTTCTGTCGATTACACGCAGCCCTGGACACAATGTGTCGAGCTGCCTGTACGGCTCTGTCCAAGACTGACGACCTCATTGCTTAATCTGGTTATTACAAATGAGCCTCACCTGGTAGATGGAGTGGATATCAACCCACCTCTGGGGCATACTGCCCACATGTTACTTACTTTCGATTTCATCTGTTGCTGGTTCTAAAGTGCCGTAACAAAAGCTCCATTCAGAAATTTCCAGAATGCTGACCTAGACATACTGAAGGCGTTCTTAAGTGCACGCAAGGTTGTGCCTAATTCGATGAATACAAACAATCTTTCCTTTAAAGTAGCCACCGACGAAACTGATGAGGCATCCGTTCCTCGCAAATCCTCGTCTTTCTCAACGCTTCCGCGAAACATACGTCGTCTTCTTGATTTACGTTCCCGTCTCTTCTCTCAGAAGAAACTAACGGGTAACCTGGAGGACCTAGAAGCCTTTCACCCTGTACGAAACGGGTAAAAGCGGTATATCCGTCAACACAACCAAGAGGCGCGGTCAAAAATCCCATTGGTAGCTAGAGAGAATGAAAAATTTCTTTTCAAGTACATGTGTCGTCAGGGAAAAAGTAAGTCCTCAGCGCTTTCTTTGCGGCTTTCCGATAGGATAAACCTCTTTGAACTATCAGGGGATGTCGAGATGTTCAGAGAATACTATTCAATAGTCTAAAATGTAGTTCTGGCAAGCTGACATCCTATCTTCCCGGGGAGAAAGTTACACTGCTCACTCCTAACAGCTGAATTCTGCGTGTAATATCGAGCGAACCGACGACAGCCGGTTGAGAATAATACAGTGACTGAACAGAGAGCAAAACTGACATGTGAGGCCGACGCGTGAGTAAACAGGTGCGAATTCGAAGCGATGGCAGAGCAGAACGACAAGCGTTCATGCAGCGGGGTTGTACGTCAGAGTGCGCGGGGAACTCGTCCGCATCTCTACTCTTTCAAATAAATGTTGAAGTGCACACAAAAGTAGGAAACAAAAAGAGTACGGATGGTACCTGTAGCTCTAACACAACTGACGCTAACGGATAAAGTCGCCACATTTGTGCTCGACGTTCAAGAGCTCTTGCTTAAGACCAATCCTTATAGTCCGATGGACCAGACGTGATCTATCCACAGATCCTCAAAAATCGGCCCTTAGTTTGGAGGTGCCCCTTCTTAGTCAGTTTGGATAGACATTTCGGGCCAGCTCTCTTCCAGATACATTAAGAGAGTCCATTATCACACCTATAGTTTAGGTGGGCGAACGTCACTCCCCTGCCAGTCATCAGCCGATCAGCATCACCATTGAACTGTGCGGGGTAATGGAGCGCCCGTTAAAACGAGCCATTCTTAACCAGTTCTTCTCAAATAATCTTTTATTATTGTATAACTCACTTTTGTTGATTGTCGCATCATTGTATTTTATTCCAATTTTAGACCAGCTCGGTTGAATAAGTTCTTGATATGGATGAACTGGGTTCTGATTGCGGGGCCTGTAGGTGTCATTAGCCGGTTATCCAGGGTGTGCATTGCGATAACTGTGAAAAGTTTTGTCACAGACGGTGCTCCAAACTGACCTATGTTGCAGTAAGGTTGCACAGACAGCATAAGCAGTTGAAGTGGGTCTGCCCTCGCTGCTGTTCATTGGCGAAGGTCTTCTCACGATTACTACAAAATTCTGAAAGATATTGGGGCAATGATGAAAAACAAAGTACCCAAAAGCCCCAGTCGGACAGGGAGAGTGTAAGACAGAGACAGCGCCTCTCAAGTTGAGGACCGACGGACTTGTGGACGACACATTTAAGCTGCACACTGCCGGCAAAAATGTAATGGGAAGATCCGTAGCATTCTGGTCCTCAACAATGAAGAGTCAGTAATCAGAGAGAAGGAAACCAGAAAAGAGCTAGATGGAAGGTAGGTGATGGAACTTCACAGGGTGGCAGGGTCATCTGCAGTCACCAGCATCAAACACATACACACTAGGTATCTGAAGACTAAGCAATTCCAACGGAGTCCAGAACAGGACACAACCGATACTTATTGAGCTTATACGAGTCTTCCAAAGGGATTGTTTACTCAGCAAGGCCGACGGAGTACATGAAACGTCACGGGGTGGATATTAACTTATTCCGAATAACAAAATGGTCTCAGAGTTTGGCAGCAAATCAGCGGTACCACCGAAAACAACAGCTGGTAGTGTTTTCGGTGGGCCGTGGGTCCAAGAAAGGGATATGGCCGTACTCACGACTCCACTGATTCAGGGCCGCAGACAAGTCGTATTACCAGAAAATGTCGGGGATGTTGGATCTAAAAAGATCTCACATACGACTACATCTGTTACGACAGTAGTATGCGGCGATAGACCCGAGGCCGGCTGTGGTAAAAGTAAGGGAACCTCTTTTGCAGCTAAAGTAAACACCATTTGTGTAACGGACCAGAAAG
Source organism: Paragonimus heterotremus (assembly GCA_013368495.1). Lineage (NCBI taxonomy): Eukaryota > Metazoa > Platyhelminthes > Trematoda > Plagiorchiida > Troglotrematidae > Paragonimus > Paragonimus heterotremus. Next base: position 18,223 of record LUCH01007766.1, on the reverse strand, counting down.
CCAACGGAGCTCGAGGTAGCCAGGAAGTTTCGGTTGGTAGAACAAGGTCGGGGAAACCAAGAAATTGGTAGCAACTAAGGCCATACCCCACGGGAAAAAGGTTGTCACTGAATGTAAATCCCCAAAGAGGAGTCGAGCAATCTGCCACAGTCAAGTTGCTGCTGAGGATGTCGCCCGACTAATGACGATGACAATGAGAGATAGAGATACGAAACAAAAGGAAAGCGGTAGAGTCGCTGTGGTCGAAGGCGTTGGGGAGGTTGGGGGAGTAGCGGAGACAAACAATTTTGAGTTGGACAGAACAGCTACTCAGAAAAACGGGCAGTCCTCTTGGGTCTTCCGCCTAGGGGAGTTCTGACACATTAAAGTCATCCGGGCAAATGATGCATGGAAAAATCCTCCGGTTTTGATGTACAAATGCCTGCAGCATTGGCAATACGTGGAGGGAGCATAAAGAACGTAGTAAGGGCTTCGATGTCATGGCTGTCGCCGAAACATGGTTAAAACCGGGAGTAGCTTCGAGGAACTGCCCTTCAGAGGACTTTTCCGGTCACAGGCCCGACCGCATGGATGAGCACGAATGCTAGTCGTAGGCCGCGAGGTCCTAAGCTGTCGAATTAGGGAAAATGTTTTCCAGGAGAAAATCGCTTTAATAGGTTGGTAACTGATGCTGGAATCGAAATCGTGGAAATCTGCGTCGTGGACCTATATCAGCTTGTTTTAACTGACCGTTGATTGAAAACGATCCTATCGTAGTTGTTATTCGGAGATCCCCCTGGCTGCTGCTGTTGTGGTCTATTGTGTGTTGCAATGTTAGCACAAGGGTGCTGGGGTTACTGTCAATTTATTTGTTCACGCTTGTCATTTGTTTGTTATTCTATTTTCCCTTGATTATTTTTTATTTCTAGGAGATGGATTATATTGCGACAGTCAAGGTGACGTTTGAGGATAGGGAATTGTGCACTTTCTCACACTTTTAGGGTTGTTTTCAGGGGTACATGGACGGTGTGCCAACCCATGGGCTCCACGGCTGTCAGAATACGGGTCTGATGTTAATGGCACTTCAGCGTCGGACGGATACACTACCCCAAGAAGACACATTGTTCAGCGTGTCTGTAATTCAGGCTTAAAACACGGAGTTGCAGCCACGCACCAAACGTGTGTGCGATGACGAGGCTGTCATAGTAACTATGTAGTATGCATTCACATCAACAGTTGCTCCATCCAGTTCACCTAAACCATTATCAACGGTTAATTATGTCGCTATGTTGACCTTAATAGTTGATTCGTCCAATTCACTTAAACCGTGCTCAACGCCTATGTATGTAGTACGCGTTCACACTACTAACTGTCCCATCCAGTTCACTCAATCTATGATCGACGTTGATAAGAACGCAGGAGTAATCAGAATGGACGCGTATTTAGACCGTTGGGGATAAGTTGTTGTAATCTCCCTCAGTATTGGCCAAAAAATGAGATAACATACTGGCAGCCGTCAGTGATTCCCGCAGCCGGCGGAAACAGACCGGTAGTCATCGGAGTCATAAGCGTCCATGATGCGAAGATAGAAGGGTTGCAGCCAAAATGGTAGGAGTGGGAATCATTGTTTTCGTCGGGTAAATAGCGGGCGTCAAAGGTGGTAACTATCTGTCAGTAAATGAACATCGACCCATGTACACACAGCAAGCTACATTCAAGCACAGTCAGCAAACCATGAACAAAACAATACGCATGTTGTCGGTGATAGAGTGGGATAGGTTGCCCCTGTTTACACGATACCAAGGGTAGAAACAATCACGTGACAACGTAGGCCGTTGTCCACCGGAAATACTATGAGGGAACCATGCTGAACCTATAATCCAGATAAATAACTAACCAACAAACATGGCAACATAGTTTTCGTGAGGAATGACTGTGATATTGCGTACACAATGCAATGCAAACCCAAAAAGGTCGAAAATTACAAATTCAATTATATCTCCAAAACCATACAAAACTGAGCGTTTCCACAAGTCAAGATTACGTATCCCACCACGAAACTTCTGATGAAAGCATTTTCAGAACGTAAAATCGATTACGAAAACCAACACAATGCTTTTGCCAAAAGAAATGGCAACACATTTTTCCCAACAAAATTGCGAATGTGGACAATTTTTAGGTATGGCTAATTTTTCTCACTACAACACACCTATTATGCTCGTTGAAATCTATATACTTGTCCCGTAATATACCTTTCGATATTTTATGAAAAATTTAAGAAATCTCTTCGTGCCTGAATAAACGTTTCTAACTCGTTTCGGCCTCGAAGCGCCATACCGGTGAATCACACAATTGCCATTAGAAGTGTCGTAATCTTTCCAGTTCGGAGTGTTCTTCAGTATTATTCTTTCGGCAGGTCACCTCGTCTCCATTTCAACGTACATCCGGACTTCATTGGAGAGATAACAACAGTACCTAGATGGCACGCCCCATATGGTCCTTTAGGGGACTCCCGGGGGGTTGGGTGGCTGGCAATGGGTAAAATGGGGTTTGACCGATGGGCGCCCAGTGGGACCCACGGAGACAAAATGGGGGCTGGCAGAAAAATCGTTTTACCGCGCGAAAGCTCACCTACGCGCCATATTTTCTTCAACTACTACGCATTTTTCTTTCAGATCTTATCATGCGATTATTCCAGCACATCCGCTTTGCTTCGTAATCTTCCGGAAGACTCGATAATGCAAGAATGCAAGCAACGATGAAACGTTGTAAGTGCATGTACATTTATCGCCCATAATCGTAAATATACTACACCGTTTCTCGGATCAGTACACTGGTTTCTTCCCATACAGTTTGTTGACAGTAAAAATCATATCTCCGTTCACCGATCTTCATTGTCCTTATAGATGATCTGTCTTCGAAGAGTATCTGCAAGGTAACGTATGAGATATTGTAAATGAGGACGTCAGTGAAGTAGATTAACATAATATTGCTGTTTATCAGGATAACAATGCATAGACAAACAGTTAGAGTGATTGCGCAACAAGCGACAGCTGATGTTCGGAAGGCAACTCATGATTGATGTGCCACACTGGATATAGCACAATTAACACGCTGATGCAGTTTGCAAACGGAAGCACACAGTCATATATAATAATCCGTCTTACCCGACTTGCGGATTCATGATTAAGGTACACGTGTTTCAGTTGTCTGAAATGTGAGATGAAAAGAAATGTGATGATAGTTAATATGACGATGAACAGTATTCTGTACTACATGTGACACTCGCTCGTAATTTCTGTCGCGTATTGTTAAGATCCCAGGTCTATGGTAGAAATGGGTATGTAACATACAACTCTGAAAGCCGATATTAAACTATGTACACATGTTTGCGCAGACACACTAGTAACGAATAACAGTCTTCCACTACGTATCGAACGTGTGCAAAATAGGTACAAAAACACCATCGGTTCTATAAGGAATACAAACATTCACTGACGAACCGAATAATCCGTTCCGTACAAATGATGGAAGAAGCGGCGGTAACCAGGTGAGTGAGTAGATCACTGGAATCGAAGTGAGGATAGGAAAATGGGAACAATTTGTTAGATAGCTTACACAAGATCGGGGTGGACGTAAACACTATGCAAAACTTAGGTGTGAGCATGAGGCGGTTTGATGAAAACGAAAGCAACTGACTCAGAATATTTCGTAAATGTCGTTTGTCTAGTGTTCCACTACAGTGAACAAAGGTTTCCAATGGATGTGATCTGTCGTATTACTCCAAGGAGATTGAGGGTTCATAGTGGAGATTATCATGACGACAGATAAATTCGGAGATATGTTGAAATAATTGGTTGGATACTTTAGCCCTTAACTCTTCAGAAATCAGTGCATAAGCGACGACAAACGCGGAAAGAAGGTAGGAATCTCGACCTTAGAGAAAGATTTTATATCATCGATTCATTCGATTCATTGATCAAGCGTCAAGTGTACATGTGAATTTGGGGAGAGGAAGGTATGAAGGACAGCATAAATGGTGAAATACAAAATACTTTATAAAGAACAGAGAAACGAAAATACGCTTCATGTACCTCCTGCGCTTCCGGCATATAGTTGATACCGGACAGCGATGTTTTATTTTCCGTTGAACATAATTAATATCGCGCAGAAACACAACGTAACCAAAAATTGGACCAATACAACCTACCGTGTTCCAAGTCGAATCAAGCTGAGCATAATAATTTATGATCGGTTAATGCATTAAAACAAAACGGGGAAGTCAGACATAATAACATGTAGGCATTAACATCAACAACAGTAGCAGAGGCATTGGAAGAAATATACAGCATAGGGTAATGTCCTGTACTTACCAAAAAATTCCCCTAATATACAAAGACCCATTTTGTCCCATTGAAAATGGGACTGTGTGCTGCTTGGGCGGTACGAACGAATGGCAAAGATGGCCAGTATAACAAAAAAACACAACTTACTTGTCCAGTTTTTGTGCACTGTCCTATGTTGAAGCAGGTTGTAGGCGTTCCTCACGTTGGTAGTTCTATAAAAGGCTTAGCGCCCACGTTTCAACAGCAGTTCGGTTGTCGAAAGATTAATCACGCCATCCTGCTTAATCATGTCCAGATTTAAACAGGAGTATGTGTACCGACGTCTGGCTTCGATCTTCATTATATTCTAACTTCCATTTTCCCAAATTGCGTAGAATGCCACTCTGCTTCAGTTTTCCATCAATTCCAACATCACTGAACTATCACACATTCCTTGCTTACGTCTCTGGAAGATTGAGACAGAAAAAATCTTCAGACAACAGAATTCTAAGACTTTAAAATCTGAAACAAGTTACAAAATTTCAACGACTTCCGTAGCTGGAAAATTTTTTCCACTGAAAGCTAACAGAGATATTTACGGTCTACCGATAACATGCGGTCATGGTTGGGCGCGCGCATGGAAGGGTCTTGCTGTTGGTAGGCAGTCACCGCAAGCAGTGGGAGGCTCTCTTCTCACTAAACGCCCCGAACGTACGCGTAATTTTCTGCTACATTCAGTAGGATAACAGGAGACTGATCATTTGCAGCACCGATAGGGGATCACTGGCTGGCAATGATGAGCATAAGCTTCGGCTAAATGTCTTGAACGCTCGGGCTACTGAATCAGCGAACTTAGTGGTAGCTGGAGATTTCAACCTCCCAAACGTCTCTTGCGACCACGAAACGACCAGGATGTCTTTACCCGAGGGAATTTTCCTGGAATGGTTGTGCTCTAATTCGTTACGTTAAAATATTAGGGTGTCTACTTAGCTCCGACACGGGCATGCACCAGTCGTGCTGGATCTAATAATTATTCGATATGAGCAGGGTATTGTAAACTTGGAAAGTATGGCCCCACTCGGGAAGGATGATCACCGCGTTCTGAGTTTCGAAGTCCGAGCGACAAAAAGCCTCCCCTGAAAAATCTGTCCGCAGTTTTGATCAGGTGCATATCACACGGCTCTTGCAAGCAGCACGGAGCATGCGCCGAGCTCTTGAGGGAGAAAACGCTTCTCTTGGAGATATGTGGAAAGTCATCAAAGAAGGGCACGGTATTCATGGACCAGGTTGCACCGCAAGAATCCAGAAGAGCTCAGTCATCCGCACTAGTGAAGAAAAACGATATGTAGAGCACTTTTCAAAAGTAACAAATGTTGAAAAGAATACCAAAAAACGAAAGCCATCGTAACTGGCTCAAGTATAAAGCTTGTAAAAATACAACCTGCAAGGCCAAGCGCCTGATTGAATGCCGCTTTGGAGCTGACCTTGCGAACAAGGTAAGAGCAGTTCCGAAGCATTTTTACTGGTATGTTCAATCCAAGGGAGCCTGCAGGCTAGAAGTAGGAGTCCCGTCGAAGAAAGTGGGCAAACCAGCCACTGATGAAACAGAGAAAACCAAACTCTTTCGTGGATTTTTCCAGGAGGTTCACAGGAGGGATGAAGGCAGGTTTCTGTCAACATTGATAGGGTCCAGACCTCACAGCATAATGAACAATATACTTCTTACTGGGGATGAATTTGGGGAGGTCCTAGGCTCTCTTAAGCCATCAAAATCCGCAGGAGCTGATGACATCCATCCGGGCATTGTTAAGCCGTTAGTGAGAGAAGTTCAGTGTCCACAATAGAAACTGTTTACGACTTCTCTAAGGAAGGGGGAAATCCCAGGTAAGTAGCGCGTAGCCACGGTGATCGCTATTCATAAGGGAGGTCCGTGAGATAAACAAAACAATCACAGACCAGTGGGCCTGACAGGTATAGTTGGACAATGCCTAGAACGGCTAATAAGGAACGAAGTTTTGACGTATCTTGTGGAAGGCAGCTTTCTTAGAATTGTACAATACGATATTCACAAAGGGGAATTGTGTGAATTCAACATTTTGCACTCCTTGGAGGGGGTTACGGGAGGAATGTGCGAAGGCCGGAAAGTTGGGGTTTGCTACTCGGATTTCAGCAAAGCCTTCGATTCAGTGAATCACCGTTATCTCATCCACAGAATGGAGTGGCTTGGTATCTCCGACAGAGTGATTAACTAGGTAGAGGATTTCTTACACACCAGGGCCTTTAATTTAAAGATTGGGAGTGGATTCTCCATGTTGGGTACAGCCCATAGTGGCGTCCATCTGGGCTCCGTTTTTGGTCCTCTCCAGTTTCCCTGTTAGCAAGTGATCACATAATTTTGCCTTCCATTCTTGATTCCACACATCTATCGCGCACTAGACCGCCTACTGCGTTCATGAATCAAAATAAACTCAGGACGTTCTGGGTGATTGTGTGCAACTCCGTGCAAGCTCCAATCCACAAGAAATGACTATGTGCTGGCAAAGTCTTCACTGGCTCCCCTGCCGACTTTTGCTCTACAATCACAACTAAAAAGACCTCATCACCAGCATTATTATTGCGATCTGCAAATTTTTTAGTTTTGCCTCGCCCCACTCTCGCGCGCTGCGAAGCAAACTTAGCAAGGTTTGTAAAAGTCGGCTAGGGGTAATTTCGTGCTGGTGCGTTCATGCGATTCGATTCAAGCGTTCTTCGACTGCAAGATAAAACCTGCCTTCCGCGCGCGCTTCGGAAAGTGCAAGTGATTACCGCGTGGATATATAATTTGAAGTTTCCCACATAACTGTTATTTTTGACAATTTTAATACCGTATATTCTGCTTGAATTTTGTCTACGTCCAAGTCTGTCTATAAAGAATTATGATGACCGAAAGCAGCCGTCAAACAACTCTACAAACACATGGCCGACTCCGAGGTGTTGACCAACAGCTGGCCAACAGTTGGCCACACAGCAGGCAAATCAGATAAGAATAATAGCTGGTAATAACCACGCTCATTGTGATATTCGAGCGAGTTGTTGGAAATTTCTAAACCACATTATCATATTCATACCTTTTAGTTCATATGCATTCACGACCACCCCATTTTTGCGCGCGATTGTCTTAATCCGTGCCTTCATTAAACGTGCATTAACAGTTTCACTTGTTTCGTGCATGATGAGTTCGGTTGCGTAACATCACTCGCGACCTGTGGTCACTCACAGCTTCGTTGAAAACTTTGTAAACGCGTTAAATTCATTTCAGTATGTCGACTTCTTTGTTCTGGCATTATTAACGGTGGTTTAATTACATAAATTACACGTAATTCGCTAAAACCTGTATTTTGTGGGAAATGGAATTTGAAAAAATTCAGTGGAATTGCCTACATCATTCGGGATACGTTCATGGATGAATCCTCCATTTTCTCAAACAACTACAAGTTCTCTATCAGATTGTCTTGATACGTTATTGTTGTATCTTGCTTATTAGCTGAGATATTCCACTTCTAATGCGTGCCAAAAACTTGCTTCTTCTGCGGGTGTCAAGACACGGAATGAATATTAAGTTCTCACAGATATTTACGAAAAACAGGCTGTTCATTTTTATGCGTGGGACCTTCTGTTGACTGCCTGAAATCTATTTTAATTAAAAAAGTTGTTTGATCACAATGGTTTTCTCAATAATTCCAAGATTTACGAATTTCCTCATTCGGTTGCTAAAAGCAGACGGCAGTCCTCATCGTGGTTGGGTATATTAGGCGCTCAGGAAACACTAATGGAACGATCGTGCTAATAGGCATCGTGAAATTTAATGAGCAGGGCGCTGGCAACAGTTTTCGCTCGCCAACTGCCTGGTTAGCCAAACCGGGGTCGGACAGACTATAGTATTTGGTGCAGACCGGATCCAGTCCGGCTGGCGGCCAGATACGGTCCGACTCATGGTCAAATCCGTTTTGTTTGCTGACGGCAAATGTTATAGGTCCAAAACGTACAAAGGCCTTTCTAAAGACGCTGTCTTTAAAGAGTAGGAAGATAAATTGGCGGTTCCCGCCTGTACCCCTCTAACTAAGAGCTGTTCTATGCCCCTAGGCAATGTAGTGGCGGAGTTATTCGGTAAGGTATATAGGCTGGAAGCTGAACTTGCCCAACTGAAAACGAGCTCCGTTGCATTCGATTCTCTAAAGGAGAATCCCATCTTCCTATCTCACATCTTCAAAGTACCGGAAAGTCCCAAGATGAATAACAGAGAGCGCAGGCATGTTTCTCAACACATTGACAGCAAAATGTCATGAAACGCATGCATCGCACATATAATGCCATCGTATTCAATACACCAGATAGGCTTAACTTGAATGACATTAGGAAGCTATTCATGAAGATTACTAATACGGACCCGACGTCATTTACCTACATTCGTCTTTGTATGAAAACCCAAAAGATCTGCTGCCCGCTATTGTCCGAATTCCGGGGTGAAACGCTCGCGAGACATTTTACCCAACGTCAAGACCTTATCAAGTCCAAAACCTCCCTTAAACTGAGAAAAAATATGCAGGGTAGAACGCCACTTGAAAGGGAATGTCAAAATCGCTCATTGCACAGCACGAGCACCTCCAAGCATGTGGCACAGAGCGCATTCAAACAAGGTGCGATGATGTCCAATGGTAATGAATCGGGTCCAGCTGAGTGTGTAGCTTTGCCTCGCTGCATCACATCTGAGGATGCTAACGTTTTTCCCGAGAACACCAACGACACAACAGAGGACAACATGCTCGCTGGCCTGGTTAATCTAACATGGGATCTTGAGAGTTCAAATGACCTGCCTTATGAAATGATGGCCCCAGTCAAGGAGTCAACTGGCAAACAACAGCATGTAAGTAAATGTGCCCATATTGAACCAAATGGGTAGTCTAGATTTCAACCTGTCTGCGCGGTGGCTGAATCGGACAACGTGAGGCTCCATCTATCTACCAGTCAGCCACACGCCGGCATTCCAAATTTAAACGCATCTCGAAGAAACCCAACAACCGGCTACCAGTGGAACGCCGGTCTCTACAAACCTTCCTCAGTACACTATTCTACGAGTCGTTCGTGTTTTCCTCCTCGGCGTTACAATGGAAAAAGTAAGCATGTAAACCCAAACCCACATCCAATGAAAAACAGGCTGTTCTAATACCAACCCCCAATCTTCGGCCTCTTCCCAATAAAAGCCATCTCTTACGCGACAAATCATTCAAAGCAAGACTTAACCAGAACCCCACTACTCCCGCCAGAGTTGCTTTTCCCATGCTTAACGCCCCCTTTGACACGAACAGCTCCATAGTATTAATGATCACACGAATGCAACCCGTGATCCCTTCTCTGACAAAGGGCATGTAGATATGATCAATCAATTTCCAGCTGACCCTTTTTTATTGCGTCACAAACGGTTCAAACCTTTTCTGCCCAGTCCACTTCCCATATCCCATTGCCCTACCACAGCTTACTGACACTTTTCCAAAATTTTCTGTCATGGACTCAGACGTATGCGACATTTCATTGGTCATCGATGCGCTCACCATAACCGCATCAGACCAAGGGACGTCACCGAAGTCTCTGGATCACAAAGACCCCTCTGTTGTGGACATTTTTGAAGGTCTAAAAATGACGCCGAATAAGAAAAATGCACTGTTTATTGCTTTTGAGTGTACGCTCACTAGTCAATAAGATGCACATTTTTAGATCTTTTATCGTCTTGCATAGTCCTTGCATTATTCTGGTCACTGAAGCTTGGTGTACTCCTGAGACTTCGAACACACAACTAAGTGTGTAATATGTTCCGTAACAATTGCAGTGCAAGCCGTGGCGGTGAATGTTTAATTCACTTAAGGGAGCAGTATTCTGCAACCATACTCGATGAGCCGTGTCTTGATAGGATTGGCGAATCATTGTGGCTATCAGTGTCAACCGACTCCTATGAACTACTCTTAGGATGCGTCTACAGGCTACCTAACGCCGCTTATGACAATATGACTGACCTTATCAATGGACTGAATTAGATATCAACATTGTCTACACAATACGAAATAATTGGTGGTGATTTCCATGTGCCCAATACCTCCTGAAGCTCTTTCACAGCCCCTGCAAATCAAGTTGAGTTTCTCGCATGTGTTGGAACAAACGTATGGCGCCAGCACGTTTTAACACCCACCAGATTAGACCACGTTTCAGATCTCATTTTTGAAACAGATGTCTCTTCTGCTAAAGTGTCCGTCCTATAACAGTTCTCAGGTGGTTATCACAACGTGGTAAACTTCATGTTC
>LUCH01007765.1:0-16300 GCA_013368495.1 Paragonimus heterotremus | reverse complement strand
AATTTTATGTATTTTGCTCGATGACTAATAGTTGAAAACGAGCTTGTTTGCTACAGTGTTTCTTCTGATGACTACTCTGTTGTTTTTAACCATCTTTATTCTATACCTTTTCACAGGTCTGTTCTTATTTAGGCAAAAGATTTTATATTACATGTTAAAGCAATTCACTTTGATACATTAGAATTTCTACACAGAATCTTGGACATGACGACAAGAACGCGATTGGCCCAGCTAAACGGAAGAGATAACCAATCTTAATTAGCGCATTTCGCATTAGCAACTTTGACCAAGGGAGTAGAGAACAAATTGAAATTTGTCTCATCTATCCAGCAACTAGTCCTTGAATTTGCATAACACTTTATCAGTCAATATGTAAACTGTCAACGTAACTCAAAAGTCTCTTTTGAGTTCATGTCAACGGTTACTTGACACAGTTTATTGACAGTTAAGCATCGGCCATCCAAATATCGACCAATCGGTGTGTTCGATAAATTCTTCCCAACATCAGCCTTGACGCGCAATCTCGAAAATTTCGGTGTAATCGTTGTATCTACGGAAACCCATCCCAACAACATCTCGATCTCTGATCCTGTCAGAATCATGCTTCTGTGTCTTTCACGAGGCTGGGCTTCATACCTGATTCTATCCACAGAAGGCCATTCGTAAGCGGTATTACGCTTGACTCCGTTCAAAATTGCCATTGTGTACCAGTCATCACCCCTCTCGAACGTTTCCATAATAGATCTGCGTGTTTCAGGTCCGATGCGAATGTAGTTGCATCCGCCAGCCATGTATGCAAGAGAACTAACAAAAATGTTCGCGCAAACTGGTTCACTCTCACATTACAACTCGACGTCTACCACGACTCCAAAGCTCACTCCTATTGGACGTGTGATCCACAGACACCCCCAACCACTCGTCAAAGGAACCAATACGGCCCACAGTTTGATGAATTAGTAGGAACAGGGTCAGACGACCTGCGCTTCCTTTTGGTCGCTAACTCCGTTCTCATTAACCAAATTTTTGTACACAGCACACTAATCGTTGCTAGCTTGTAGGTTTGTGCTGTAAGGTTTCGTATGAGTATATAGTCTAGTGACATATTTAATATACCACTGGCTGTCTCAGATAGGAAATGCAATAACTACTATCACTAGTATTGATTACTACATTCTAGACAACCCACAGATGGCCTCTTAGGAAACTTGTAAGATGTATTTTTCAACTGTCACAATATTCTGTTGACACCGTATGAATGAACCTACCTGAATTCGGTCAGAATAGTTGTCTAGATTAAGTACACCAGAGCCGGACACTTTCTTTGCTTCAACCATCGTGCGTAGATCTGCCAACAAACTCATATGCTTGGACATGTCTGTGGCTAATACCTGTAACAAATTAGAAACGAATTAAAGAAATCCTCATCAGAAGAAAATTTCCAACCCCACCACTGAGCGAAATTATGGCTAAATAAGTATGCTTTTAATAGACGAGTATGGAGGTTGATATACATCATTCATCTGAAACTCAAAAAATGGTCTGCTAATTGAGTTTCCGCAATTCCACCGTATTCAAATTTCGCTACATTCAGCAATCATTTCTTCAAATAATTTAATAAGATACACAATCTAATACACAAGTGTATACTTAAGTTTTTGCTCATGCAGATACTTAAGTGCAACAAGAAAACAATTATGCAGCCTAATACTTTCCATAATGTTCCGTGAGTGGATTAAAAAAATACAGAACTAAATAGTCTCTTAGGGACTCATCGCTTAGGTGGAACAGTCTGTAAGTTTTATAGTCGTTAATATTTCGGAAGTCATTCATATAGTCAGCGTGAGTTACATCCTTACTAATTTACTTTACTTATTTCTGTAGATATATTCTAAAAGTCTTTGAGTGTCTACACGATTTAGAAGAGTGAAAATTCTTTCGATCTATAGAGTTGTTCATCTATTGGTCCATTGGTAAGATCCAAACAGGAAACAATGGAACTGAACATATAGTGCAAAACGTAATTCAGTAGATAAACAAGTATTATTACATACTATTGGGGATAAGAAGGAAAACGAAAAAATAACTTTTGTCCGAAAACCTAAAAGGAACGTTCGGTACAAGGTTGGGAGAAGGAAAATGTAGAAGGTCCACAATCTGACACGCACGCACATAACGAGCTTGTCACTCAAGGACACACATGTCTGACCTGCCTTCAATGAAATGAAAATACCGAAACATGTACACTTACGTCTTGTGCATTCCCGGCGGAATCACTTGGCAAACAAACAAAATTCTGGCAGGTGGCAGGTCATGCTCTTAATCCGGCCATTCGTATGGCTATACACATGTGTCGACATATCTTGTTGCTAATGTGCCGATGGAACAAAATGTTCCCAGTGGTAACTGACATATTCGTGCACTCAGTAGATTCAGTCGGCCAAAACAACAATATGGGATCTTAAAAAATATTTTCTGTTGAACACCATTCCATTAAGGTAATCGTAATTTCTTGCGTACTAATGTATACTAGAGTAGATATCATGAAGATTTATATTTTAACCTCACTGAATCCGGACGAACGTAATAGTGACTTCGTTTGACATTAGAAGCGAGTATACATAATGAAAATGTGGTCATTTCTCGCCAATGTGATTTAGTAATATTCACATACTACAGGTAGTCTCTCTACAGCTTACAACAAGAAGCTTCTACGGTCGTTAGTGGTTTCTTTCGAAATGGAATCGGAAGTGTTGCTTCTCATGTCGCACAGTCTAAAGAATTATTCAACATTTCTCATGAAACGAGTGACAGCAAGAGGTGATGTTGATGTGGTCTAGTAATTTAGCAATGGCATAAGCCGCTTAGCGTTTCGATAATATTAGACGTCAGACTTTACAAATAATATAACAAAGCTAAAAGATGGCAGGACATCTCAATTACAGTCGGAAATTTTTTAGGCTTCAGTCAGTCCTTCAACAATTCGCAAATCTGTTTCACCCACGCTTGCAGTCATTCTATCACCAACTGATTGACGAAAAGCCACCTTAATAAGAAGCTATCGTTGTTCCGATTAGTTCACTTTCAACCAATGAAGCAATCTGACTCGCAGCCCTGCGCCGCCTCTCAGTCAACTAAATGTTGTCGTCATCGGACCATGTTGGCCAAAGCTTTGGACGATGGAGCCGAGCGATGGTGGTACGAATGCACACATGTATTCATGTGTGCATTCGTACCACCGAGTGTGACTGTTAAATGCGATATGCCAGCTCCGTGCATTCACTGTTGGCGGTCGGAACTCAGATAACGTAGTCCGGATTACGTTTTTTATTGTAGGGTCCTCACATGTTGGACAATCGTTCTAACTGTGGGAAACCACAGTCCGGCCTGACCATGTAAAGTATAACATAAGTGCGAACCATTTTCATTCCCGGCACTCGGAAGTGTGGCCTTACTTCCGGTATACCAGCAAGCATTTTGTACATTTCACTCCCACGCGTGCTTTCTAATATGTGGTGCGCTTAGCCCTTGAAAATAAAAAGTGATCTCAATGTAAATACCGTGTTATAGGCCCTAAAAGACCCATCAGTTTGCTGGTTAATCGCTTTGCTTTGACACGTCGCATATGTGTGTGTCTCGGTACAGTATGCGCTATTTATTGATTCACCTCTAACGTGCTCAATGCCATTCGCCGTTTTCAGGTGATTGACCCGATTCGCGTGATGTTTTTTCTAAAATGGCTGATTGTTTAACTTTCCTGCGATTGGATTTTGTCAATCCTCCCCCTTGATTTCTACAGCCAAGTTTTATCCCGTACGGTTTTCACATTTCTTACACTGCATTTCTATAACTTGGCTGTATTTACCACACATAAAACCAGAATTTCTGAGGACTTTATTAAAATCACCCGATTGTTTTCGGTGCAACTTTGAAATACTTCAAGATAATAAAATAAAATAAAGGGAAAATACTTCAAAATACTCTATTAGTAGAGGGGCAGAAGGTAAGACGTGATCACAGTTTACACTCTTAAGGACACCAAGGGTCGGATTTAGAGAGATGTTTGTTTCCTACAGAAATGTCGGCCGATGAAAACTTGTTCCAGATACATATGTAACTGATGTGTCAAGTCAATGAAAAAACCAGACGAAAAATGCTCACTTGATAATTAACATCAAAACGCATTTGGACTGTTTGATTAACATGTCGAAACGCGGTCGAGGTTTATCTCATAAATCACGAGATTTTAAACCACCAATTAAGAGAGTCAGTGCAACACATTCCTTTTGGTTTAACTTTGTGTGTAGCGTGTACAAGGTGACTTTAAAAACGTCAGAAAAGTTAATTTTATAACCGATGTGGGGAATACCTTCACTCAGCTTGTACAAAGGTCATCCCATCCGTTATCACAATCGATACTTTACTTAACGTTTGTATTTATAGCAAGAGTAAACTGACCGTAATATGGTGCCGATATTTTTTTTCAACATAATCTTCGATCTACCAGTCAAACCGTTATTCGCAACTGTCATTTCTGTCAGTGATTAAAAATTGATGGAATTCTGTATCTGATCATATGTGTGCAATTAGGTCAGGACCTTGGGCAGACGTTTTCATCTGATGAAGAGGAACACGTTTGACAGTAACAAAGTCATCATAGACTTGAACACTTGTGGCAGTGCAGTCAACAATCCGCATGACAGTATTCATTCATATGCAGCTTGTTTCTTTGGGTTTCAGTGCTCTCATTAGCAGGATTGAATTCGATCTCAAAACTCACTTGCCAGAACAGTTTTGCTGTTGATTGCAAAGACGATTGTTAAGTTTTTGTGGACGTAATAAGGCCGTGCTCTTTTTACAACATCAATCGTTTCCGGAGAGAATGTATCTCAAAAGTAGTTGAGTAATCAACAATAAACTGATCAGCTAAACGTTTACAGCAAGTGGACCGATATGACATCCATGATTTCGTCGAATTCTCTGACGGTGACATTGCAGATTTCACTTCTTGTAACTTATTCAAAATGTATAGGGTTAACTTGGTAGGTTTTCACCCCTGTGCACCTTCCTTTGACTCTAACCAGTTCGTTACTAGTCGTTTCCTGTTGCGCGATTGAAGAACATGTGTTGTTTTGACAGAATAAATTATCTGACTATGTACTGTTCACTCAGATTGTTTTTGCTACTCACTGATAATATTCCGGTCACGTACTGAGTTCGGTGTATTTCGACTGATGCTGTAAGCATACGCGTTTATTGATAAGGAATCAGTCACTACTTGACTTATAACCTATAGCGTGGCGAAACTACTTCGGTTGAAATTTGGTGACCTTGTTAACATCCACAATCAGTTAGACTGTTTGCATGTTTCATCTTTCAATCTAAGTTGAAAAGCTATTCAAGTTTTGAAGGGTTATACTCAAATTTGAAGTGATAACATCCGGCTGATTGACAGTCTGCTTTAACAAGGGACTGATCGTTAATAAACGTTGGGGTTCAGCGGACAACATTCACCACTGTTGTGAGCAAACAATTAACCAGTTTAAAACGGTCGATCTGTTGTTGACTGATAGATGTTCCGTTGTGAGTGTGCTGTTCATTGACAGATATAATATCTACTCCATCATGGCCATGCACAAGTTGACAACCTATTTGAACAAACATTTAACAAAATTTGCGTGTCCTTTTCCACACCCTGTCCTTAAAATGATTATTGAGGTGAATGGAGAAGCATTTTTAATTATCATCCTTAAATACTGCCAACGCTGGGGGTGAATGCACAGATGTCTATCTTTGAAAAAAATGTAAAAGGAGAAACATACATTTATTAGTTAACGAAGGATTTATAATATCCATTGATTATTTGCATGTTTTCGTATAGTCCAATGGCGAAGGTTTGTGGCTCGAACAGACAGATATTTTCAAACCGACCAGCGATCCCGAACCGGCTGTCCTTAACTCACACAGTGACAAAGACAACATTGTTATTCTCGAGAGAGATGATACACACTGAATTTGAGTGGGCTATAAGCCTCCTGACCTCATAACTGTCATCCGACCAAACTGATTTATTAGTTTTTCAATTCTGATAAAAACATACAGGGACGTCAATTCACAAACCACGTGAACCTCTTTGAAACACGCTCAGTTGTCAATAGAAGAATATTGACAGCACAGAGTGATTTTCGTACATACTAATCGGTTTGGTTTGTTTGAACTTATTTCCACTTAACTAGGGCGAGCGTCCGGCTCATATCCCTTGTAGACACCAACTACCAAATACGGTAGCGCGATTTTTCAAGATTTATAAAGATGAGCAGGAAGATAGGCTTGCCGACACATTTCGGTGATCGTTGAATGGATTATAACCAGCTAACGCAGCCTCAAACTACGCTCCGCTAGGACTTTGCTTAGTCCCATGATTTTCTTCAGAATAAGGCTATCACGATCGCTTTACTCTCGACCAAATAACGCTTTTTCTCCTAACCAGTCAACTAATCCACCGCGGTGTCTTCGTTGGGTAGCGATGTCAAACGGGGCGTAAAATCCGTGTCACTAGTATTGGTTTTGTAAAAAATTGTGTTCAACAGTTTAAAGTTTTTGTCTTCATTCATTTTTTACGGTTATTTGTTTGTTCTCCATTTCCATAATGATCTCGGAAAAGAATGTTAACGACTTCCATTTGGCTACAGCGTTAAGCATGTACACTATAATGTCCCAGGTATACAAGCACTTTGAACGCATGTAGTGAAAACTAACTTGTGTTTGGAATGAAAACAGATTAAAATAATCAGTGGAATTCCGTGCACGTGTTACATGTCAGGAAAAAAATGTATGTTCCATCGCTGAGGCATGGGAAAATGTGGTCTGACCAAGCATGAATCACATCAAAAAACAAAGCATTCAAGCAACTCTTTGTCTTCTTCCAAGCATTAACTCTGATACAATTTTTTCAAATCATGCTATTCATAATCTGTCGCCAAAAATGTTCATAAAAATTTACTAAATAATCGGAGACTAAACTACGAAAGGTTTTAATTTTATTGAAATTAGGTCGCGCTGCTTCAAATTATCAACGTCGTTTACAGTCAATCCGAAGAATGCTTCCAAAAATGTCAAAATATTTGACGGAGAAACAGAATGCGTCAAAAATATTTGAGACGAATTTCTTTCCAGCGAAATAATGAATATATCTATTTTTACCACAACGTATGTCTGACTGTAAACCTAGTAATCCAATCACTAATCATTTATTCAGAAACCTGGTTACTACACTAATGCACCTATAAATTCTTTCTTTCGACTGGTCAGTAAATCTCGTCTAGAATTCGATATTAGTGACTAGAACAAACAAACGTACCAGCTCAATAGTCACTCGGCGAAGGGTTTGTCGTTTTTTTGCCGTCAAGGCTGAGAAAATGTCGCAGTTCGGTTCGTTCAGTAATTTGAACGCGATGTATAAATGATGGTTTTCCAACACAGAAGTGTCGTTGTATTGTAATGCCAAATCGTGTCCTGTGAATAGAGAATACAGCGTTTTGAAATCAGTTTTTACTAACATAAAAACCTGTGTTCATTTGTCAGAATGTTTCACTTCACAGTTGCTTAGACTTAATGCCCATTCACGCAACTGACCTCATAATGGTTGATTGCATCACAACATTTAACGAGAAATTTAGAAATGAGAAAATACATTTCAAATCTACTATTCAGGAGTACCTGAGCTGTTAGGACCTGTCAGATACGTTCAAGACAATATGGATTAACAAAACTCTGTCATAAAATCAATTGCCTAGTATGCGAACCAAAGTTTGAAACCAACGATAGTGTCATTTTGAGGGCTTTGTCTATTTCCGATGAGTATGTAGGTCTAAATAGTTTATCACACTATGAATTAGTAATAGAAGATTCGTTGACAGAGCTTCAGCACCACTCACATATTTTAACAAACCCCCGTTTTTAAGAAACAACTGTAGACTTGAGTTAGGATCTAGCTTTCCTATTAATAGGATGTGAGCTCCCACGTGCCTGTATGTAAGTTGATTGCGCTGAGTGATGCAAGGTATTTAAACGTATATAAACGCTCAGACACGTTAGTTTTTCGGTAATAATCAGATTGCTGATTGTCTTCTCAAGGGGAAGCGCAACAAATGTCTCGTTAATTCCAACGGACATCCAAACGTGACATATATCACATCAAGCAGAATTCACGAAAATCACTACATTTCTGGGGCAATGTCTAAATCACTTGTAAGTAGTGGGTGAACAGATTGATAGAAATTGGACACAACTCCCGATCGACTTTATCGTTCACAATCAACCTTATATTCCCACCGATCCCTTTTGAAAGAGTTAACTTAGCGGAGTTTACTCTAGTCAGTGATGCACATCGTCGGCGCATATCGTTATCACATCGAAAGTTGAACTCTGGTCTGCAAGCATATGAGACGATTATGTTGACCACAACTTCACTGACTGCAAACTGAAGCGAAACTACCTCTCTCGGTAACAAACTTGGACAGAGAAATCAGAAACAGTTTTTTGAGCAATGTTTCTCTGAAGCACCTGTCGCGGTATCTCCTCAGGTGCATACTGTAATCTACTGGCTTATATATCACAGTTCAGTGGACGCTGCGAAGCCGAACAACAAAATCGCTAACCACACACGTCACTGTTCGATAGCTGCTTGGGCAATCCGATGTCGGTGAACAAGTCTTTCTGTATGTAGATGGATGGTTTCCATTCGTTAATTGTCACTGCTTCCGCGTGCCGAAGGATCCTTTAAGTTTTTGCTGTGTAACGTATTCGAAGGGCTTTCTCCAGTTAAATGTAAGGTCGATTTGTCAACACTTGTCGAGCGACCGATGATACCAGTTCTTTGTGACCCTTTCACATTCTGACCTGACTGAGACATTATGAACGTTTTGCGAACTCAAGTTGAAATATGTTTGCCAACTCGACTGTGTAGTTGCCGCCCCATTCTCCTGTATAAACCAGCTTACCGTGTGTGCCTGATGGATTGTATCGAAATGTGATCCAGAGATACACTGCGCAAAAGCTGTTTCAGACTCCAGTGAATGATTGCACCAGATATCAGATCTATGTTGCAAACCAAAAGTGTCCTTTTATCAGTCTTTGGGGAGCAAAATATAGTCATCGCCTCGATAGACTCGTGGTATGTTTTATCCGGAGTTTTCCACGTGGCTAAGTTAAATGAACAGGACCTGCCATTACCCGAAGAACACAGCCCAAACGGCCTCATTTATAACGCCTGAGTGAACAACCGAGCCGGGGATTTTCGGATAAGTACTGGAATGCCCAACACGGAACTGATCGTTTTTGAGAGATACAATGTGCGTAACCAATACAAGACTTTTATCAGATTAAGTGATTTGCGGTTATAGACCTGGGACTCTTAGGCCGCCAGTCCTCCGTCAAACCCACTGTTACGATATGAACGACTTGAAAGTATACGCTAATTCCCCGTCAAATTTATAGAACATTCTAAGTTCACTCAAACAGGTTCACCGAATTAGACTTCCTGTTGCTGGAAGAAAGAATAAACACCCTAATCTGTATAGTGGATGAGAGTTCGAAGACTCCGTTTACATTGTACAAGACAAACCATCTCTTATGCGATGATGTGCAAGCAGACAACTGTCCATATTTTCCAACACACCGTGCCTACAACTGAAATGAACTAGTATTCATTGTTACTAAACAAATGAAAGGGTTGACTAGATAGACACCGCACGAACTCTCATTCAACAATCAATTCGTTTTCCCGTATAATGAATACATGTTTCCTATGACCAGATTTACTGATGTACATCTAAAGCGTTTTACGCAGTTGATCAAACAGCTGTCAAAATAATCACACTTTTTACTGGACCACTGTGAGTGAATCGCGCCCGTTTCAGCACAGATAATATATACCCGAGAGACGTAATTGCTGAGTCCTACGTACGGTTAGTTCCAACAAGTATTTACTCGACTGATGAGCGCATCGGGCGGACAGTGACTCAGAAGTCAGGTTTGGAAACAGTTTTTAGGATCACCAGAAGTGATACTCTGCATTATCAGTGCCGTTTCAAACATAGATGATGAAACTATGGAAATCGATGGCAAAGAATGTGACATGGCCATATCTTTAAGTATCACGTTGAGCGACACAGATATACATAATCTTGACAAACTGTAAGCATATACGGTAGATCGAAGGAACAGGTAAGCATTCTACTTAAAGGCCTAAAAGTACCCTTGAGTGTGATGTATGGTTTCCTAACACACTCCTACCTCCGTTTTAATAATCAAAACGACATAACGAACGCATAGAAGACAGTCACATCTTCATACTGATTTATTATTGCTACTATTGAACTGAACAGAGTTGTGTCTCATTGACAGTACTGCATCGTTTTGAAAACTGTGGACCGTGCACCCATTTCTTGCCCATATCCATGCTGTAAGCTGTGTGTGCATCAATCCAACGGAGTGGTCACGCTCCTTTTCGGTTATCTGAAAAGACATATGAGTTTAGGATGACGGGAGTATCGGAGCTGTCTACACCAGTAGAAACGAGTTACCGAGAAGCACAGCATTCGAAACGCCACCAAGAATTGGGAGACGCAAACCAGACCTAAGTTCGAATTAAAGTGCATCGTGCTGAATTAAGGAAACACCATTAGCACAATCACGTACTATCCCGTACGTATCTTGGTTAAGCAATTACTGTGAATTCCGTTATCGTGCGGCCAATGGGGACGTACACAGGAACACTGGCCGAACGAAGAGAAAATTGCTAAGCACGGTCGAAAGGGTAAAAAGCAAACCAGCTAGTCAAATGCAGCATCCAAACAAATCTTGACAAGATTCTGTAATGAATGATTCCCAACTGATGTGGGAACACACAGAGTAATTAGCAGCCGCTTAAGCACGTTAGCTTGATTACTTTGAACACATCCAATGTGTTTGCATAAGTGGTTAACGTGAATGTATACGTATGTTTGTTGACATGGGTCAGGCTGTCTCATACTGATCGTTCCTTCACAGTTCATCTGCTTTGGTTCATTCCAGCTCACATGCTCGAATATGTCTGAAGTTCGCTTCTTCAATTCTACTCAAATCTTTCTGTTTGATTGCATCTATGTCAGACCTTCTTCACTGTACAGTGGATAGACGAGCCTTCGATCCATTCATTCCCTACCCATAAAATGTTCTTTTTGCTTCTGTTTTCTTTCTTAGTCCGTTTGGATGAAAACTGTAAAGATAAATGCGGTTTGTTTGCCGTATTTGCGACCAACCGAACGTCATCCATCAAACCTCAAGTTTTACCTCGTTGAAAAGTTTCACATAGAACATCTCCATCTATAAATTTTTTTTTTCCTAGCTCGTCGCTCTTCGTTTCTTTCCCTGTAGCACTAGAGACGGTATATCCGAGGTAACGTTTGCTGTTCTGTTCGTAGTTGTCTGATATTTAACAATTCTCGAGATAAGATACAGTGATGCATAAGAAGGACGGTTTACAATCTTCTGATGTTTTCAGCTGTCTGAAATACCGACTTGCAGGACGGTGTTTTCCAAGTAACTATTAGTTTAAAAAGAAATCCTTACTACCAAACCTCTTCAATGCAAGAAGTTTATTCTTTTGAACCAGACGATAGACTGTTTATAATGGTAGACTGATAAAAACGAAGACCCAACAAAATATTCCCGAGTTAAGTTGAGCTTTCTCCATAGAGAACCTAACTTGTAACTTGTACTACACTCCAAGACGTGAGATTTTGCCTATTTACACATGGTTACTAGTGCAGGGAGAAAAGCAGTCATGATAACGGAAGAGACGGCACCGATAAACACGTACATTGAATCAGAAACGCTAATAACATCGGAAATATAAGTCATTATCATTCCCTCAGCGAACATCACCTCATTCCGGCTGAAGGTAAAACTATAGTAGGCAACAGTGAGTTAGTTTAAAATTGGAACCTACCTGGACATAAACCATAGGGTCGAGCCAGGACACTTCTTGCATCTTCTCATCTGATGAGCCTGGCGTCACATTCAACAACATACCACCAACACCGACACATTCAACCTTATTTCACATTACCACAACAGATTTCACATTACCCACAGCCTGCGCATTTGAAGGTTCTTGATCCTAAACTAGTAGGGCTGATGTAGGTCATATAATTGGCCACCTCTGGTTACTCTACATGACAACGAGCCGATAAAATATAGCCAGTTGACCAACTGAAAATCGACCAGGCGCAAGAACTATGTGCGAGTGAAGCTAACAGAATACGCTTGTTTACTTGATGTTGAATACACAAACTTTGCACGTTTGACCCAGTTTCACATCAACCGAACTGATGACATACAAACGCGAAGCACTGAACGAACAAGTATGTGATGTAGTAAACCGATTACTTCGTCTTCAACTGACTGACCTTCTGTCACCCTGCACTACAGTTTCGATCTAATCTAATTTCCCCTCTAATTATTTGTAGTGGCTTAAATATGAGTTATCGAGAACGTGCTCGTCTATAACCTGTGATGGGAATATGTGAAGTTTTAGCGCTTACAATTTCTGCTGAAATATTTTACGGTAGGTGGAAAGTTGTGATAGTGACCGGGACAATCACATAGGAACCTTAATTTTGATGACTAGTTGAAACAGTCCCTCTCTCAGCAATACCTGAGCGACTGTTCTCCACGGTGGCTGGAATAACTCGAATACAGTTAATGAGTTACTTTTGTTAATTCAAGAATTCCACAAGTGTTTACTCCCTTGATGACCTTTGATGGTCGACTGCTGCCAGTTTGGCCGACAATAGGATCCGACTTTTCGACTTTCGCAATCAGTCGTTCTGTATTTAAAAAAGCCATATGTTTCTTTTAGTCTGTTTGATCAAACACTGGTAATTGCACCCGAACTTCAGTAAATCTCGGGGAAGTCGCATACCACTTCAACTCTGTACCTTTGGTTAGTAGTTTCATATTGTCTGCGTGCGGGACAAATCTTAACGTGGGCTGGACGGGCAAAAACGCCCGATCAATGTGCCACAAACTAACAAGTCAAATGACATATTGAATAAATGACGTGAACTGTTGTACAACCAAATACCAATGTGAAAAACATAGCTGGATCGATTTTCTGTCATACACACCCATAGGTAAACCAACACTCGACCCAATCTGATGCGAGCACGCCCCATGAAATGACACTTAGTCAAGAATATAGTTGAGTTAGTCAACTGCGTCACAGATGAACGACACATGCATTCATCTGTATGGTCAGACAAAGGCCGTCCATCAGTTCAAATGTCCAGTCCCATGGTAATGGCTCAGACGAATATCACCGTAGTTTACTGACCATACTGCGCACGCCCAAATGCCAGATGTAGAATTCGTACAATAAGATGAGGGTATTGTGTACCGGTGTTCACTGCTTTGATACAGTGCATAATGAGGTAGTTAAAAGCAGCCTCATGATTTTGCAATACTAAAGGGGTTGTTCAAAAGGCGTTCGTTATGTTTCTAGCCATATGATTCCACGCTGTCAGTAACCCCTGAAATGACACAACATGCTGTAACTAAACATTCTAGACGTTAGGTACATATATCACAGTCTCAACGTGCATCCAAGCTATCAACCGAAAACTATTCATTTCAGTAACAACTACTGGCTATAAACTGGGTAATTTTGGGGAACATATAATATACCACCATCTTCCGATCGATTAGCACATGATTCTTTATCTGGACAAGTGCAACGTAAATATAAATTGATACTTGGGATGAACTTTGTAAGAGATTCCAGTTACGGCACAACGAGTTTCACATTTTGTATAATCCATTTACTTTCAGAGAACATCGTCAATTAGTGGAACAACAGAAGACCAACAACCAGCACTTGATCCTTCGTTCGGTACAAATGTACCATCGTAACCACTCATTAGTGTAATGCAACAGGTGTACACGTTAAGTCACTGAATCCATCTGTACACATGTATATTACGAAATCTCGCAATTGTACAAAAGGTTGTGATCAGTTCAATCAGTTTGGGTTTTCTTACTTTCATGAACAGCAACTGTGAAGAGATGTTAATGCTTCTCGCGTTTATATAGTTTTTAGGCAAAGAGGCGTTAAAGCCGTATTAGTATACATTAAGTGACCAGATATGCCGGAGTATTGCAGTAAATATATTTGACAGTTAACAGGTATGCTATCTGGGACCACTTCTGTGCCAAAGTATCCCAGTTTAGCTAGGTGAAATATGTGTAAATTTGGACAGCTGTTTACATATAGTGGTGAACAATAGCAGGCTCCAGTTTATACTTAAAAAGCTACGGCAAGATTGGAGTAAACACTTTACGATATATTTTTCAAAAATGCCGAACATCAAGGGTTTTAACAATGATGAGGTAGCATATACTTATTTTCCTTTTAGCTTACAGTGATTGTACTCCCGGTGACACTCTGTGTGAACCAATTCATTAATCTGACTAGCAGATGCTAACGATACACAAGAACGGTTGTCTTTTCCGGTGTCTAAGTCGCAATGCTGGTGAACGGACAGTCACGGGAGAAAAACATGATCGTTTATTCACTCTACAGACAATGAGGTTGAGTGCACCTCTTACGTCACTAAACCACCATGTGATTGGAGAATTCGATCTGTCTCGGAAGTACTAATCACAGGGTTGTCTATGAGTTAACAGACAGCAGCTGTCTCCCGTGGAAACCATCGGGCAATCTGAGCATTACTCACAAGCGAAGATGGCTGGGCTTCCAGGTGTGATAATTTGGTCGTGCTTAATGCAAGATAATTGGCGCAGTAGTCAGTACAGTCACGGAATCGTAGCCTTGACGAGAATGTTCACTGCTGTCGAGATCTAACAATATTCAAACCCGATTCTGCTGCTTCTTTTCGAAACAGACCGCCCAAAATGTCTATTTGAACACGAACGCTGCGATCAGGTGTTATTTATGTTTAATCTGAGATAGTGAAGGTCTCTTTCTTGGCTAAAACCAACACTCACAAGTAGAGGTGGCTATGTATATTCAGAGCAAGTGTTGGGTCACGCAAGTTTATGGCATCCTCTTAGCCCAGACCATACTGAACGGCCTAATATACCCCGAGAAGCGAACAGAACCCCATTGGTGTTTACATACATTTGATTAGCCGGAAAAGCAGAACGAAACACTGAACACCGACTGTTGATGCCGACACACCGCAACTGGAATGCGTTGGCAAGAACGGGGACTATGAACTTGACGACAGTTAATACCCACACTGTTCGAGGCCAGATGCGTGACAGGTTAGACTACAATAAACACAAACGGTTCGACACATCTCCTGGATACATCCGGATACTCGTTTATCGTAAGTGACAGACTTTATCACTGGTGATACCTCTCCGTCTATAATGTTATATTCCCTACCTATAAGCTTACTCAACTCGGGAAGTTCCTCCTGTGAAACTTGACCGAAAACTATATACGACTTTTTATAAGTATAATTGGAACCTGTTGTGACAGATATAGTCTAGTAAACGAACTCATGCTGATCGTAATACCATAGTTTACAGCGATAATCACGAGCACTCTGTAGAAGGTTGTACAACCATGTCTCAGGTGGATGCACTTAGACAAAATGAAGATGAACAATTTAATGTCGGTTGGATTAAAATTCTTCCCACGTTTTCGCAAGCATTGTTTTCATTCGAAAAATAAAACCGTAACTGATACGGGTGATGGGTGAACTGCGAGATTACTAGACAGTTTTCATGGAAATTTGTCACCTCGTATTTGACTTACACGTTTGAATCATTCTAAGTGATCTGCTCAGACCGAGGTCGATTAATTTTTCACGCCGCTTTTCAAATAATCGAGACAGTTTGCTAGTTAATGTTCGATCATGTGAGTATCGTTCCGTTCATACTCAGTGTTCGTAAGTTGGCTGTTCCCGAGACCAGCGTTACTTCTTTTATATCAGTAATTTCTCGTGTTCGTCGACCTGTTTAATTGTCAAAAACTGCAACAATACACACCGCCCACCCACGCCTATGAGTGTTGGCTGTAAGAGACTTTCAGCACCGCTAGACCGTATACCTAGTTGTTTGCTGCAGTAAACGGTAGCCGTCAGACAAATAGCAGTGTGTTTGCTTATGATAAATTGTTTCAGATAGTTGAAATTATGGTCAGTTAGAATGTTTCCGGCGGACAGACAAGAGTTTAACAAGCTCATGAAGCTAGAAGTAAACTTGTAGTGACCTGGAGATACCCCCGGTCTGC
>LUCH01007764.1:7270-18717 GCA_013368495.1 Paragonimus heterotremus | reverse complement strand
ACGCATGAACCAATGTTTTCATCGCCCTTGTTGTGTATGGAACAAAGAAGCGAAGCAGTCCTGGGTGAGTTTGTTCATTTCATTGGGTTTGCAAAATCCTTACCTGAACTCAATCAAGCCTACTGACCAGATACAAGTAGGGACACAGGTCTAAACTTATATTGAAACTGAAGTTGCTGGTTGTCATTCAAGAAATTTGTATGGTCATTTTATACTCGCGTGTGCCTATCTTGATAAATGTCATGCAATGGTTTTGTCCAGACGTTATCTGAGGATTAGCGCAACATAAACACCTTCGAAGTTTAATTATCATGCCATTTTAATGTATCCAACTACTGGAAACTAACGTGTGCTTCAAATTATGTGTGATTTGTAATTACAAGGACGTACAAAAAATGGTCCTTTATCAGCGTATATTAACAAAACAGGTGGAAAAGTCGGTGTCCGCATAATCATGCGATGCAGTGTGTTGTTGAGATGTACGACTGTTTATAACTAGTGCCGTTTCATATTCACGTTAACAACAGAGAAGTGCTACCACCTACAGACGCTCACTTGGTTACTATTATTAGTAACTACCAGCAAGCTTTACAGTAGCACTGAAAAAGATAGATTTGCGAAAAATGCAAAAAACTTTTAAAAAATGCATTTAAGGAGGATTCGTAATCGCCATCTCATCCTTCCACTGACCGCATCACACATTTTCTAGTTTACTCTAAGTGATGCCTACTGCATCCGTCTGCACATAGAACCAGCACAGTCACCGGACTCCATCCTTGCCATATCCACACGCGCAGTCACAGCCATGCGCTCAGCCAACTAGAATGCTTCAAGTAGATGGGATCAAAGTACGGAGACGTATGATGCGTTTAGATCAGGATCAGAACCGCATGACGACACAAAACAGAACATGGAAGTAAAAATAATTGGAATCTAATCAATCTCGTACACAAGTTTTGACAACAAAGATCGAAAGATCTGATTTAGCCTTTTATCGTTAACTCTTGTTGGAATATAATTATTCGTCAGTTACTGAAAATATAATGGATGAGTTTCACTACAAAGTTAGCAACTTTGCTAATGGAATCAGAACATTTGCCTTGACCCTGTCTGGGTGGGTCTGAAGACAACTCACAACCTGACGGGCGATGTACCTCATCGTTAACTGGATGCCATCGTAAACTTTACAGCCCATACAGACCTTACCGTTCAACCACTTATATTTTCTCCAGCGTCTGCTTTGAACAGTTCGTCGTGCTGTAGATTTCATCAGAATGCTAGTCACTCAGCGCATTTTGGGAATCTATATAGGCTTGGACATTCGTTGAAAACTTAAGGTTTGCTTAAGGAACTGCCGGGCTGTCATGCACATCATTCACTTAGTGTGAACCAGTTGGCAGAGATAACGGTTATCAAAAACTGGGAACGCATGTACTCCTAGGGCTCCGCAAGTCATGTGTACCTGACTCTAAAGAGAGCCAAGTAGAACATACGTGTTGGCGAATTTAACGACTGAGGTCAGATGCGATGCATTGTAACATTGTAAATCGTTTAAGAGCCTCCGACAAAGAGCGAAGCGCTGAATAACGCATACGATTTTGCTCATCAACAGCAACGCTTGGTGTGACACGTGTTCTATCCGGTAGTATTTATACACGAATCATGTACGAAGTACATATGATGATTCCGGTAGCTTGAACATACAAACCCTACAAGTGATTGAGGCAGTACTGTCTCAACATTTGCTCCTGCAACATATTACGGATATTACAGTTATTCTGTCCAAGAATTGACCTCAATTAGTTTTTGAAACAGTTCGAAGCATCCTCTCCAAGGTTGGTGAACGAACTATAAAGTAGTAGACGAAAACGCTACGCCCGTCAGCTAAGGCGGCTCCCGCTGCCTGTTTGTGAATGGGTACACTGTCAAACACTAATACGCCTTGAACGTTGGGCTACTTGATATTGACTTTTACCGAGCACATCCAAAAAACTAGTTGGATGCTTTGGTTTTAACTCTGTGTAACCTTCGTGAACTAGTTAATCGTTCACCGGAAAAGGATCAACGAGGCTGAGGACAACATCGTCGTTCGATGGACCCGTTCTGCTACAATATTCGCATATGTGTGATCGTCCTGTGAATGTGGCGCATAATCTCTTGTAGTATTGCTCTCCCACGTTGCATCAGCCATATGGCATAATCGATAAGCTTTACGATAGCACCGATGCTATTCCGTTCCATTGGATGAATGGTCCGTTTTCACACAGCATACACGGGGCCGTCAACAGACCGAGCAATGGAGAATAAGTTGATTGTCAATACCGTACGACTGATTTGAATTAGCTCCATCGTTCTTGTCAGTATAATTGCTACTTGCCCACAGTTCATCCATGGGTACGTCCGAAAACTTATGTTAATAAAACCATCTATCTTTTCTGTTTATTGATGTGTTTACATGATCTCAGCATGCGTTGATATGTACTCCGAAATGACGGGTCAAAAGTTACGAACCCAAACCACTGTGCACAATTTATTTTCAACGTTCGTCGCTAAAGGTTGCTCTCATATTTTCTTGCTCTTGCACACGTTCACAGTTTAGACAGCTTCGGCCACCTTCTTTGGTGGTCAAAAAAATTGATCACTTGCACTTCTTATTGGTTGACCCGTCCCCAATGTTTTGCATCCCCATAATCATGTGTTCAATAATCTTGGACACTGTCGCTTGATGTTGTGTGTTGTTTGTTTCCTAAACTAGCGTTATAGGGTCACAAATGATTATCATGAGCTCTAAAAAGGCCACTATTGACTCTTAGACGATCGTTACTGGCTATTGATGATCATCATAATCTACTGCACGATAGTCATAAGATCTTAAAAGATCATCGTAGGCTTCTAAACGATCATTATTAGCTCTTGTACGTTGTATCGCGTATTATGCAAATTATGATAATCATTTTTGAATGCCCAGAGGAAAAACAATTCAAAAACAAAATATTCTCGGGTAAATTGTAATTAACAGAATCTTGATTGTGTCGTCATCTTAGTTGAGGATAAATTAAGGAATAAGATTGCGGGCAATATAAACTGTCTTGTAGACAAATATTATCACAATTGTAAAGCAGTAAATATAGAAATAAAAATAGTCTTCATTTGACTCGCAATTTACATACATGCGTACGGATTGATCTGGCGCTTTCATGAACGGGTTCTTCTGCACTGATTGGGTAACTTCAACAGCATCCGGCACTATTGTGTTTCTCAGTTGATTGATTCAGTTGCACACGAGGAATCACTTCTTTTGAAGGGCTGTTCATTGCAAGATCAAAAATTCCTGACAAAGAGAACATACATTATGAAGTTCGCAGTAGAAAATACTAACAAAACGATCACTTCTCTTTAGATGGGGTTCGAAAGGTTCAAATGACTCATTCAAACTACACAGATTGTGGGAATCTTAATGTGCTTTACAGCTGATTCAGTGGTTGGTGTATTAAAATAATGTATCCCGCTCTCTCGGGAGCGTGACAAACAGCCGTCTACGTTTCTCTCCTTTTAGACAGCTCCATAACACTGTCATTTCCACAGGCACACATATACCTTTGTCTTGCTCCATTAACACCGGATTACCTGTCCGTGTTTGTCATTAAGATTGCTCGGAGAGAGGATGAACAAACTGGTCATGAATGACACACGGAGTACCTCAAGGTCAATTACACCCACTGAGTTAGTTTCATTAGTTGAACGTAAGCGTACATCACATCGATTGAAAACCGGAGTTGGCAAGAATTCTACATAACTTAAACACATAAAATATGACTTAAGGTTATCGGGGTTCGGAAGTACCAACAAACTGCATTCAGAGCCAAGATCATTATCTATATCCAGCTGGAAACATGAACAACGAAGGTAAGTTATCGATCGCTAAGTCTGCTCTCTGAGTTCAGTCGAACTGATACAGTGAGCCCATCGATCATGTATGGGACGACATTTAATAATGAATGGCTACCGCACTGCGCGACGCGTGCACTTGTGAATTAGACTGCAGATGCCTGACTGTTTGTCCTAAACATATACAGCCGCCTATCACGGCGAGAACGGGTCATTCTTGATGCGTCTGTTTAAGCAGTTCAACCATAAGTATCATCGTCCAACGGAGAGAGCCTTATCAATCAATTCATCTTTGCACTTCTGCATCATCTACGATAGACCTGTGTCGTACAACCATGCAGCTTTACCATCGTTGTAAGGCAGGTAAGATTATCGAAAATTCAGTAAGCTTACCCGGAGAATAATCACAAGCAAAGGGACTCCAGTTCTATGTCCACAGAAGACACCTACCTCTTTGTTATTGATTGTTGTAGGTCGATTATCTATACGGGGACGTTTGAAACTGCCACAATATTCGGAGTATATTATCCGCAAACATACACCTCTCTAGTAAAATCAAATACTTTACGTACTCAACATCCACGTCTCACGATACTGGATTTCCAGAAAGGGTAGAGTTTGAACAACAGCGTCACTGCTCAAGGAGAAAAGTAGAAATGCACTAGCTTTGTGTCGGATTTGTAGAGGGAGATCGCCTGTGGAACGAGTCATTTTATGTGTCTGATTAGATACAAAAGTCAATCTTGGCGTTCGAACACTCGAACTCTGTATCCACATTTTCTATGCACTCCACGAATTAAAGATGGTAAGCCAAAGTGCGCAGTAAGGTAAGAGATATCAGTCCACTGATACTGCAGGTGCTAAGCATAAAAAGGAAACGAACAGAGAAGAACCACTACTGGGTGCAACGACTGACGTGTTAACGTGTTAGGATGATCGAAATGAGACAGGCCGTTTTGTCCCGAACGGTGTAGACGGCTCATCAGAGGCTGATGTACTCTGTCAATATAATGAAAACTATAGAGTGTACAACGCTCACACTTGGTTATGCCCTCTGCTTTTTGACTAGAATTTCGACAGTTTCGCGTGGATCGATTCGATTTTTCATGAGAAGGTAACAAACGATAACTTCAAGTGCTAACAAGTAGATGGTTCAGTATAATCGGAAGTAATGTGAATAACCAAAAACAGACCGTCTAACGAACACAATACTTTCGACATTCTGGTTCTAACATCTTATTCTCAAAGGATATTGAGTAATCACTTCAAGAGTTAGATGAATCTACTCATAATACTGATAAATTTTCAAGTTCCGTTTAACTTAAAGAGCCTTCTGAATGGCATCTAACTACCGTTAGTTCGGTTGTTGCAATACACATGTCTGAGTAGTAATCTCTATAAAACTTGCAGAGTGGCTTCTTGTTTTATAATACAAGTGTTGATATTCTCCAAATACCATTTTACCTCCCTGTCAGGTTGTGGAACGTGTAACTTCGAAACACTTAGAGTAGGCCCAACTAGTTTCATTCATAGGCAAGAATTTGTCTGATTACTGAGAAGGGCAAAACAAGTGGGATTTTCCAACCAGTAACCATGATCCTAACCAGACTCTAACTTCGAACAGTCCACAAAACTTATGAGTTGCATCAGAACATTTTGTAGGAACGAAGAGATACTAACTACATTACAGTATTAGGAGTTCACATGACGAACACTGCAATAGCACATGCTTGTGGTAGGTTCTCCTAATTCGAACACAATCACGTCGACTCAAGTAACATGGAACACCAACAACACCAACAACACAGAACTGCTGTTACCAATGTCGTTTGGAATTTGTCACACGTCTCTAAGTTTCCAGTTCACTATGCCAACATTTTCTCTCAGCTTAAGGGTGTCGTGACATACATGTACACAACACTTGTGTAGTTCACCGGTCACTGACATTGCGTGACGCGTAAATCAGGAGTCGTAGACGTTCCATCGACAACAAGATAGACGAATCACCTGAATACAACTGAATACATTTTTCTAACGTTCAATAGGCAAAATATGACACAAAAAAGACCGTTTCGTATAGCATACAAAATGTTTGGTGGCAGGTTTGCTGGTAGTCTGCTGGATATCTGACGTCTCCATTGTATGTCGTTCTTCGTATACAGAAATGAATACAGCTATCAGAAAAAGCAACAAATTTTATCGACGCCAAACTGTGGACCGCATAATGCAAAAGGCCCTGAAACTTCGCTCAAAAAGAAGACCTGTAAACGGCAAACACCATGTGCCATCACAACACGAATAGGATTGTACGAGCTTACTGCATTCAGGACAGCCAGGTGATTCTTATCAGCATGTCACGCGTTGGGGAAACGAATAACTCTGAGGATTAGTCGGTCGCGGATATCGGATGTTGACGCAGACACGCCTTTGTATTCAAGACGTACGGGATACCACTACAGTAGCACTATCATCATTTGAGCTGAATTTGGACGAGTCGTCAACCGCCGTCTGGTCAAGAATTTTTAGTACAGTATCTTGATCAAGAACTGGACAAAATTATCTACAGGGCAAAGATCGGAATGACAGCGAGACAACTTAGCACTATGAAAGTGGTCTCACTTCTTTTGATATAAGTAGACCTAATCAAAGAGACTAGTAGGTGACAACCTCATTCAAAGGTAAGTGAGAGTGTGAGACGGCATAAATAGGCAACAACTAACCGTCTACTGTTTTGACCAACGTTATCTACATCATCAACCACCAGTTGATCAAATCCACTTGAAAACCGCAATCTAGTGAGCCAAACACAACAGCTCACGATTTATCTTCGGCGTGCATCATCTTCGACCAAATTTAGTCAATGATAACGACGTATGTGAAATGGTGATGTAAATTTTATTTCAACTCATATTCAGTGTCCATGATTATTCTGGTTCCTTAAATCCATGCATCATTTCCATTCAAAATCCACAGATCCATGGTTTAAGGGATTAGGTTGTTAGTGTATAATGTTGTCAATGCCACAGTTGTTCAAACAGCGTTCTGCTTTTTCATGAACCCCATGGAAGCAGATCATTCCCTCAGGTAACAGTTAGTAAAGCGAAGGCGGAAAGACCATCTACTGATGGAACATTGCGTTTAGTTGATACTACTATAATCGGTAACTAACTAAAGCGTCAATTTGGTCACACCAAGCATACGATCTATCACTTGTCGAGCCATACAGTGTATGGTTTAAACATTTTCGTAGGCTGGAAGAACGTATGAAATCCTACGGGATGCTGACCATCTCTCTATAATGGTGAAGTACCAGTCGAGGAAATTAGTAGAAGTGCCACTAATACATCCCAAAACAACATCCATCGATTGGTTTAGGAATTCACAACGTCTAAAATGCTGTGTGGAAAATACTTGTCATACAGAATTTCAGGTGTTTTGTTGACAGGATATTACACGAACTACAGTCCACAGGTAGCGATGAACTAGATGTTTTCTCCTCGTGATATCTGGCGTCCCTGGATTAGTGTCATGTGCAAATGAGTGTTTTTGTTTGAAGTGGTGATGAACGATGTACGCCCTGCGTTGATTTTCTGAATAAGAAGTTCCTGCGCCACCTGCGTTCTCAGCTCACAACACAGGCAGATCTCTCACATTAAGCAGTAGTAAACGCGTCAGTCAGTTGTATGAAATTATAGCATTAAATGAACAGGCTACTACGTCTAATCCATCTGCAGCTGTGCACGTTGTTCCACTGTGTAGTTACGACTGAATAGACTGAGTCCACAAACTCCACTTAATCTGCACACATGTGAGACAACACACTCTACAATTTTCCTGGCTAGCTGTCAACACATTTTCGCAGCTCATCAAATGCGTATACATGTCCAAATGTTTGTTCGGGAGGTTCCGATATTCCGTGGTGAAATGATTACAATTCAATACCTTTATCGCATCGTCCTTCATATTTTACAACATTCAATAATCGCCCAGAATAACCCGAAGGGAGGAGTGGTTCAACGTGAATAATACTGCTTTGTAGAAATTCAACAACTTAGTATCACCAAGGATACACAGAAAGCTGTAAAGTTTGTGAAAGTCAGAAGAATATCCGGACTGGAATCTTGTTCAGCTAGAAACTCTGGAGGTTCCATATTTGAGATTGTAGGCAAATCTCAAACTTCTTTCAATTTAAAGGGTCTCGTTATAATTTTCTCTACTGTACTCGCTAATGGCAAATGCTAATCATGCTGATATGTAAGGAACTTCATCAACACATAGGACCACTGCCCATTGAAGTGAAGGGCTGGAATCTTTAAAAAGCAGAAAAGCCTAGAACATGCATTCACACACACCGGGATACATCCTTACCTTTAAGAACATGAGTAAATGCTTCATCAACACTCGTCCCATCTCGAGCAGAAGTTTCCATGAACAATAATCCTTTACTACTGGCGAATCGTGTGATTTTATTGACGGAAACTTTCCGTTCACGTTTGAGGTCGCATTTATTTCCAACCAGCAAAATTTGTACATCGGGATCGACGAATTTTTTCAATTCTTCCAACCACATTGTCACATCGTTGAACGACTTTTCATCAGTTATGTCAAAAACAATAAGAGCCCCAAGTGCTCCGCGGTAATAACTACGATAAAAAAGTAAACAAAGATGATACGATGAGATACACGTTCGATGTTGCATTAAAAATTAAAGTCTACTACCCAAACTTCCGACTAGGTGAAACAGAATGCTTGTGTTACAAACATGTGAACGATTTACTGAGGGTTTAAGCCGTCAAAGATGTCTACTAGTATCTATTTTTCAATTAACCGACTGACTTACATAACTTGCTTGTTCAGAGTGGAATTGTCTCCTTAAATTATCAGTTCGACCTACTTTCAACTGGCTTTATCGTCGTCCATTTAGTGTAATCATAAGTGTGAACAAGTTTACCGAAATAATTAAAATTGACCGCTTTCATGCCAGTAAGCTAACTAGAAATATCAGCGCACGTGTTCAACACGCGCGCCAGTTTTAGCGATCACAGTGATGATGTCAATCTCTAGTCTGTTTGAACAAATTGACCCACGCTGTGGAACAGGAAGGAGCATACGGTAGAGGCAAAAACGTTAACTTGCCAGAAAACTTAGGTGATCCGCCAAGCATGAAGGGTTAGGTGAACAAAAAGCTACTTGATCAAAGAAAACATGTAGTGCTAGCCTCTGGAGGCATCATGAGGAAGCTCTTGAATATGCAGTACTAACGTGACTACCCAAAAATGTGCGGCCGAACATAATTAGCGAACGCCTCATCAGATTGCCCCGATTGCATCAGCCAATCAGTGTGATTCTGAAGGAAACAAGGGGGTATGGACAGTGCAATGAGAAGGAATCGTGTTCATTTGAAAGAACGGATTTTGACGGAAAGGGAGACCACTGATATAGTCAAGAGGGGCCATAAATTAGCCTAGCGAAAAAGATAGGATTTAATGGTATCTGCCTGCAGAAAGTTCAGCAAATTAGAACTGACGCACAAGCTGCTACATGCGATATTGCAGCCAATCCCCCTTAACAAATCAAAAAAGGCAATCACTTGTATCGAATTTGGTTGTAAGATGTGGTGATTAAAACAAGTTGTTCACACGCGTGTCAACATTAAACAACCGAGTTGCATGAGGCAAGGTTGTGGAACGTAGCGATGAATGGATCAATCAAAACGCAAAAACAGTTGGCGCTTAATACCTATCGTAAATACTGTTGTTCCTCTATAAAAAGACTACTGCTAATCCAATAAACTGATAGTGCTTAGTGCCGCTTTATACCGCTGTTCCGACTGTTCTCAATTTGACAGCCCAGAACATCACAAATACATCAGATCTGAGTTAAGATTGATATTACTCAAAGTGGGTTTCTCTTCGCAGGCTCATGTGGACCTAACAGAGTTACTCCCACAGAGTTCATTTGTCTAGCATCGATTCGAGCCTGTATGAGTGAATGTTTCCAAGTATATGTTGGCTCGGCAGGGTTTAGTTACTGACTGGCATTTTGTACGTCTATAATCGATGATTCCTCGGTCTATTAATGCTCCACTAAGAAATGTTCCCCTAGCGCTCTGCCCTAGTGTAATCGATATCGAACGTCTAATTCAAATACCACCGTTCAACTACTACGTCGTTACTGCTTGAACTTTGGAGCAATACCAGGATCCGCCCACTGCGCCAAGTTCTTTCACATTGAGGTGATCATCGCAATAAATATCCACTTCCCTGAATCTCATAATAACCCACCACGGTTGTGTGTCCACGATTTTGCATCCATTGCAGAGAGTGTGTTATTTTCGGTATGATTACTTGTCGCCTGTCTAGTCAAGTAACAGTTTATGATTAGAAAGGTTTAACAGACGCATACTCCCAAACTAACTTCCTACTGTTAGTCGTATTCATTTCACCAATTCAGTGAGAATGTTCTCATAAAATGGTGATTTAAACTTTGAAATTGAAACTAATTTATAGCGATATCGCATTACTGACTTTTCATCGCTTCGTGAACCATGCAGTGTGAACACCACGTGCATTGCTACATGGTTCCATGTTTAGGTCCTTTGCCGTTGACAACGTGTGTTGCGAAGAACAAAAGCCTACAGGGACACGAAAGACTAGCGTCTTGTAACGTGCACATCATTATTATATATTATAGTGGACTATCAGGCAGGACGTGCGAGGATTCCAACACTCGGCGGAATACCTCAACACAGATGGGAGGTGCGTTCAAAAACCCACAGCGAGCGCATGAAGGACGGCGTGTGCGACCGGATGAGTCATCGCTCGACCGGATCGGACCAACGGGCGAAAGGTGGCAGCCAACATAGAACCAAATTGAAGGCGTGGTTATTCCAACACTCGCAGGAATATCTCGACACGGCTGTGGAGTATGGTCAAAGCCCACAGAGGACAACACGTGCGACCGGATAAGCCATCGCTCGACGAAATCGGATCAACAAACGAGGAATAGCAGTTGGAAAACCCCCGGATAGAAAGCGTAAATCACACCCCTAAACCGGGTAGAAGTGCACACGACGTGTGAGCGGAAACCAGCGGGGGGTGGTGTGGACTGAAATTGTGTATCAAAATCGCAAGCGCGCGTGTGGCATGGGAACTAGCGAGTTGGACAATAAAGATTGTGTTTTATTGGACGCCTTTTCGTTACAATATGCCCTTCATATTCACTCAAATTAGGCGTCTTTCATATAACTTGAAACGAATGCAAACATTATCAATCGCCCAGATGTTCGTTGTACATTTCATATAAGCTTGTATTCTTCCACAGCTCTTTAGACAACTAAGATTTATTATTATTATTATTATTATTATTATTATTATTATTATCTTTTCTGTTAACAAGTAACGATATTCGATACTCGTCCGGAGGTGTCATATTTTAACAACACACCCGGGAGCTTGCAGTCAACTGACAAAACGTATTCATTCGTAAGTTTTCTATTACTACATGTACGACACATCTTGTACGTCAAATTCACACACTAGATGCTTAGGATGCACGTC
>LUCH01007763.1:6631-18563 GCA_013368495.1 Paragonimus heterotremus | reverse complement strand
TTGAGTATGCCAGCCGAATACTGACGGAAGCAGAGAGAAAGTATTCCACCA
This sequence comes from Paragonimus heterotremus, assembly GCA_013368495.1. NCBI lineage: Eukaryota > Metazoa > Platyhelminthes > Trematoda > Plagiorchiida > Troglotrematidae > Paragonimus > Paragonimus heterotremus. The sequence continues at coordinate 18,512 of LUCH01007763.1, read as the reverse complement.
CGGAGAAAGAGAGCCCAGCTATCCTCTGGGCGCTGGAGAAGTGGAGGGGCTATTTGATAGCGACCACTTCTCATGTTGAGACCGACCACAAACCCCTGATTTGGCTGAAGACGGCGAAGGATCCACGTGGACGACTAGCACGCTGGGCACTCCGACTACAAGAGTTCAACTTTACCATCGGACATGTCAACGGCACGAACAATGAAGCACCTGATGCACTGTCGCGACCGATGCAGGAAAGTGAGCTGTCGACTGAAGCCATACCCGTGAACGCAGTATTGGTTGCCGATAAAGACACCTTAGCCAATCAGCAGCAACACCCTCAAGTACGCGAAGTATGTGAACATCTGCTGGCAAGTACGAAACCCAAGACGTTGACTTCAGGACTGAACGAACTGGTACACATCTGGGACCGGCTACACCTGGAGAACGGTCAACTAGTCGTCGATGTGGAGCTACAGCGAGGACTTGGACCCCGAAGATTGCCATTTATTTCAGTGGACCAGAGGGAACGTGTGATTTGACTGGCACACACAGATGTTCACATGGGACGAGAACGAGCATACGATCTACTGCAGCGAAGGGTATTTTGGCCCACAATGCGGAAAGATGTGACTGATTTCATTCGAGCCTGCAACAATTGTCAGCAGAACCGGGAAACGATGACAACACCACCGATGCAATCGATTATAACAGAGGAGGCCGCGCACACCTGGGGTATAGACATTTTTGGTCCGCTCCCAACGAGTTCAAATGGGAATCGCTACATAGTTGTCATGATTGGCCATTTCACATGATAGGTGGAAGCCATTTCAACGGCAGATCAAACAAGCGGAACGGTTGCAAACGCCTTCATGAATAACGTCCTGGCTCGCTTTGGAGTACCGTACAGAGTTACCGCAGACCAGGGATGGTGTTTTGAAGGACAGCAATACCAGGAGATGCTGAGGAATTGGGTGATTCAGCGCCTGAGAACATCGCCGTACCATCTACAAACGAACGGACTGACGGAGCGGTTCAATCGCACAATGAAGGAATGACTGAATAGTAGAGGCAAGAACTGGGAAGAAGGACTACCGGATGTTTTGTTTGGATGCCGCACGACGAAGCAGGCAACAACCGAGGGTTCCCCATTTGAGCTGACATACGGGAGGGAACCAAGGATACTGTTGGATGTCTGCGTGTCCAGAGACAGAGAGGAGGAATTATTGCTGCAAGAACAACACCTGGAACACCGTGCTCTTGAACGGACAACAGCAAGACAACGCCGGAATAAGCAAAGATATGACGTGACGCACAACACACATAAATGGCGCCCGTTCAGGATCGGAGACCAGGTGAAAGTGAGAGATTACAGCCGACCAAAAATCCAGAACCACGCGTTCTCCAGAGGGCAGTTTCGTCGTCCTTCCAAAGCATTCACCTGGCACGTGTCGATCGTCCTCCAGCGGATTTAAGTATGTGCTAATGTGTACAGACCAACTTACAAGCTGGTTGAGAGCTACAATGATTTCGAAATGCTTGTCGGAAATCGTGACATATAGTTTTGAAACGTAGGGCTACCCTGTTTCAGTGGTATTTTGAACTGGCCCTCGTATCGAAACACTCCTGAGGAAGGCCACCCGAGGTGGTTGAAACGTAGAGTTTTATAACCTGCTCATAACGTTGTGTTATTCTCCATTCACCTACCTTTAGCCCTCATATCGTTTCACAACGTTGTAGGATGTAGTCAAATCTGCACCACTACTCACAAGCCAGTAGGCAACACTTTGTGAATGTCTTGAACGATAGTAGAAAAGTCCTCTATGCTTCATCAAAAACCCTTTGTGAAGGTGGTATTGATGAGGAGCACGTTCCCAAAGAGCAGGAAACTCAGTTAGAGATGCCAGGCGCCTGTACAGATGCCGATCGATGGCATCCTGCATCTTCGGTTGCAAGGCACACAATACAAACAGGACATAGAGTCAAAGTTTCTGACGCGTTCTCGGTGATTTTTCAGAGCAACCGGAAACGCATACTTCAGTTTGCTGAGACTTTGGCTATTAAACGTCACAGTCCTCTTTCCTGTGTGTTCAAAAACAATTTGTGTTGAAACTTCGGCTACCCTGATAGTAGGCATTCCCACAATTTTGATTTCCAGTTTGTTTGTCTGTTTAATTTCTTAAGAAATGACTTCCGCTCTGTGGAACTTTGATTCGTTTAAAATTAGTTACATATACATGTGTGATCAGAATGTACGAAATGTAACTCCGGGGAACAGCACATGAATTGAGTCTTCTCATTGTTTTATTCAAGTCCATCAAGGGAACGAACTGTTTCAGTTGTTAGTACTGTTAGAATTTCAAAACATGCTGAGAGCCAATTTGCAAACCACCCCGTTTTAGTCAGTTTACGAGGTTCCCATTTGGGTTTCTAAGGGAAGGAAGCTGACAACCCCACTTCAGAAAGGGACCCACCACCCTCCTCGAAATTGGCGGTCGATCAGCCTAGCGCATGAGATGATTCGGTCCGACCCCATCGAGCGAACGGACGACAGAAAACATGGAAGTGCGTCGACGTTTGTCTACCGATTTGTTTTGGTTTGTGTGCTTGCCCCTTGGCGCCGATTTCGGCTGACACCTGCGGGTCCACTGCGCGCAATCAGACGAAGCGAAGAAACCCCAGAATTAGAACGTAATGGTAAACATGAGATTACATCAACTGACAGAAGAAAATCAGCATTAATCGAGCAACCTAACGTGTCTGACAATAGTTGAATCAAGAACAGCAACAGCTTCATCGACAATTATGTGACTTAACAAAATTAACGAGAAAATAATTGTCAAGACAGATGTGGTCAAGGGTTGCACAGGTCAGAGCAATTCGCAGACCACGCTGACCTCTGGTGCACACAGGTTGCTTCTTGTTGGACCAGTTTTAAATGAGACATGCCGTGACTTCAGGAAACAATTGATCAACACATGAGAGACGCATTTTTGATGACCGTCGAAATGCATATCCGGGGATTAGTTTATTTTCTGAAAAATCACTGTATGTTTTAGATACAATTAATCAGCAACTCAACGTTTACAATGGGCCTGGACGGAGTCAACGTTAGTGAGCTTACCCAAGTGTTTTGGTTTCAAATAGTACCACAATACTAGAGAAATGGTAATTCAAGTGCGCACACTGTGAGCTAAATAGCTCAGTGGTCAACGCGACCGTATAACGAAAACGTGCATCGGAGTTCAAACCCCGATCAGGACAACGGGGTGCGCCACTGAAGAGTTCAAGCAAGACTGGAACTAGGGTCTAGTATATCCTTTCGGAAGGAGCTGAATTTAATGCTTGTCTGAATATAAAAACTTTGATCGACCGTGAGTTGTTTCCAGATTAAAGTTACACAACTGATCTATCAGTTAAGTACATGGTGATTACCGTCATAATAAACACAATCTAACGTTGATGCTCATAGGAAATAAATGGAAATGTCGTCACTAGCGCGTGAGTTGCTCTGAGAAGAGAGTTCGATTTCTCGCGGAATCTAACCATTTTCTATTGCGAGATAAACAGAACGTGAACCAGGAAGAACCTGTACGGTGATGAGGTGAATAAAACAATTTTTACGCAATCATTTGAAAACAGAGGGTTCAGACATCCAGTAGGTTAGTTTGAAAGACGCTAGTACAAGCTGATGAAATGTCGGTGCAAAATGACGCCGGCCGGTACATGAATGTTAATACCATCTCATGCAAATGTGAGTAGGAACGATCAGTCACGGAGTGTGTTCAACGATTCACGTTGCACCATGTCTACTAAACGTATGTTGTGAACATGAAATAACACACTAGGAATAACGAAGTATTTACTTGTGTAAGCAAAAAGATTTTAGAAAAAAAAATTAAAATCCAATGTGTAAAAGTTATTTTGGTGTGAATTCGGTTCCAACTGGTCATCAGGCAGCTGAAATCACCGCTCGTTTTCCACACTTTCGCGCAACCAATTCTCGGAGAAATCTTCCACCTCTCTCAGTTCGAACACCTCAAAAACAAAACACGGTAACGAAACTAATCAAAGCCAGAATTACCTTGTTGACTTCACTCTTTTGAACAATATTCGAAAGACTAGCAGTGTATAACATTTTCAACATTGGCGGACAGCCTAAAAGAGGAACAACCAAACAAAGCGAAAATGTTCACGACTGAAGCATCATATTACAGTGAAAGGATAATCAGGCGAATTACAGACTCTAGATTGAAATTACCAATAATCTACCGCAAATCAAGAGGCAATATAAACAACAGATTTTTTGCAATGTTCACGTAGCGATATTTCGTGTTTTCATCAATTATATCAAAAAACAACACATGTATTGGTGTGAGATACCACACAGTTCCAGGTGCGAAAGATCCACAACAAACAACTTGCTTTAGACTAAGTTTTTAATGACAATCTTTTGCTAAACGAAACGCTCTGTGTACATGGGGCTCAGTCAAAGAGAAATGGGAATAATGCATTCAGTTTTTATTGACAACGTTCTCGCATTGGTTGGCACTCGACTGGTTTTTGTAGTGGTGATCGATCGAACACACGAGCGTCCGAGTGCTACTTAGTTTGTAATTTTCAGACAACACATGTAGACTACATAGAATAAGGTGAACAACCGAGTACCTCCATGTAAAATGCACTACGAAGGTGCCAATTTGATGCTGGAACGTTCCTAAGTCTACCTTTCTTACTGAGGGCTGTCCATATGAAACGATGGATAGGTTCGCTTTAGTCTAGCTGAATGATAAGAAGATCGTAACACGAATAGTTCAACATGTCTCCGCAAACCAATATCGCCCGTGGTATTGGAAACACATCTCAATGTATTTGGAAAGAAGGGCATATCGTGAATGTATGTGAACCACGTTCGTATGTTTGGCCTGACCTTTACAGTTACCTTGGCGTGGTGGTCAGGCTTTTGTGCTGTTTTGATCCGGCAAGCTGTGCTGATTGCAACGTCGGTCTTTTTAGCTGTAACCCTGGCAGGTTGGCCAAAAGAGAGCAGTCAGACAAAAGGCAGTCGCGCTCGTTGTGGACGGTGCCAGTGTGTTTTGTTTCGGTTCGGCTTGATGTTTGTTCTTGTCTGGTCTGCTTTTGTGTGTCTGTGACTTGTTTGCCCCTACAACGGTAGGTCTAATGTTGTGTTTTATGTGAGTGTGTTGACTTTATAGGTGTGGTTGTCCAGCCTGTGCGTAGCTATTGCAATTTGTTACTGCTGGTGATCGATGATGCGTTTGTGTGTTTATTTGTTTCATCTACTGCTTTGCAGTACAGGCGTTTGAACCAAAGGTTTAAGTTTAGGCGTCCTGGTAGTAACTAAAGCCCAAACAAACCATGATTATACAACATAAACCGAATACCACACTGCATCGGGGATCGTGCAGGATAAGCCGCAACGAAAATATGCTACTGCCAAACACTCCCTCTTCCCCTTCCATACTGACCCCTCCAACACAAGTCTCAAAGCAGATAATGCTCACGCGTGTCTCAGTAACATGAACACCACTCTGAGAAAAGCCCGAGGATGCAAGATGCCCTCCGTTGGGACATGAGAATTACACAGTCTATTGGATCGATGCAGCATCACAAGAAGGCCAGAACGCCGAACCGCACTGATCGCCATGGACCTGAACCTCTGTGGCATCGGCGTAGCAACATTGAGTGAGACAAGGCCTGCAAATCAAGATAAGCTCCAAGAAGCAGCTGTTAGGTACACCCTCTACTGGATAGATTACCAGGCAGACGGTGCTCAGAAGCACAGTGTCTGTTCCGCAGTCAATTACCGCATCAATACTTTGATGATAAGCAAACCCAACGGTGTCAGCAGTTGAATCCTGTCGCTGCGCCTCCGACTCGGTCCAGTTAAATGTCACATTTATTGGTGTTTCTGGTCTAACTATGAGTCACGCCGATACAGAGGACCAGTTCTATGAACAGTTGTCCGCCACAATCCGGTCGGCCCCAGTGAGTGACTGACTGTTTGCTCTGGGTGACTTGAGCGCTCGAGTTGGGCGCGACTCCGTAGCCTGGCCGCGTCCTCAGACCCTACGGCATTGGTTTAGTGAACGGGAACGGTGATCGTCTGCTTCACCTGTGTGCTACTCACGAGTTAGCTATCACAAACACCCGATCCCAGCTGGATGCAAGCGACATTGCCAAGTGGACTCACCCAAGAAGTAGTCACCATCAGGCAGCCAGTTACAGTAGCACGACATCCGTGAAGTGCGTATCACGCGAGTGGTGCGCTGCGCTGAATGTAACGCACATTTTGAACTGGTCAGGACTAAATTGTTTACCTATGCACACAAACCTGTTTATTGTAGATCAGCCGGACAACGCCAAAAGTTGCATGCCAGACTGAAGAATTCCGAGACGAAGACTGCTTTTCAACGTGCAGTTGCCACTCGTCTGAAAGACGCTCCTAAACCCACCACGCCCGAGGGTACGCGGCAACAACTCAAAGAACAGATCACGATAGCAGCCACCGGAACGATCAGTACTGAACGCCAGAAACGTCCGGACTGATTCGACAACAATAACGTAACTATCTCCAGCTTGGTACGATGGCACACTGGAGCTGGACAATGAAGACAAGAGGGCGACATTTCAGAGTGTTTGCCGTCAACTGGCTGGACGTGTTCGCGGAATCAAGAACGACTGGTGGAGGAAACAAGGTGTGCGAATGCAGAACCAGAAACAGCTCTACAATTATCTTAAGGTGATTTCCAATCCATCCGTCCAGTCTACTGAAGCACTGGTTGACGTGGATACCCACTCTCTGTGCACCCAGCTAAAGGACATCATGAAAGTATGGCGCAAACACTTTGGTAGCCTACTAAATCGTCTTGCTACTATCGATTGGGTGACCGTGAACAACCTGCCTCAACAGGCCGTCAAATCTTCATTTAATCTCGTCCCCGATTTGCCAGAAGTGCAGAGAGCGATTAGACGACTATGCAGTGGAAAAGCTGTAGGCGAGAATGAATTGCCAAGTGAAATACTGAAGAATGGCGGACCTGCGCTGGAACGCGCTTTGATCCGTATGGTTCATTCCATCTGAGAGCAGGAAGAAATGTCGTAAGGGTTCAAGGATGCCCTTATCGTACCTTTGTTTAAGGGAAAATGTAACAGGCAATGCACCGGTGGCTATCGGAGCATCAGTCTGCTGAGCTGCGCAGGCAAGGTGCTTGCAAGAATTCTTCTGAACCGTCTGAATGCGGACGTCTTGGACGCCCATGTTCCTGAGAAGCAGTGTAGTCTCCGGGTGATTCGCAGCACGATAGACTTGGTGTTTGCTGCCCGACAGATTCGGGAGTGCTGAGAACGTAACCAGCTCCTATATGCCCTCTTCATGGACCTCACTAAGTCCTCTGATTCCGCGAGCCACGAGGCGTTGTGGACAGTGCTCGGTAAGTTGGGATGTCTATGTAAGTTCATCAGTGTGATAAGAATGTTACACGTGGGCATGAAGGCGAAGGTACAATCGGGTGGATCAGCCTCTGATGATTTTGACATAATCACTAGCGTGAAGCAAATTTGTGTCCTAGCCACAACTCCATTTAGTTTACATTTGACTGCCATGCTAACAGTTGTCTTACGGGACTCGGCGGCTGACGGTGTTGAGATTGAGTACCGAACAGATGGACGCTTGCTAAATATTCCACGTTTCGGTGTATCGATCCGGCCACATACCTGTGATGCGCATGCTTCTGTTCACAAACAGTGAAGAAGAACTAAAGCGTGTAGTGACCAGCGATCGTGTGGCTTATCTAAGGATCCCGGTTGCAACCGTGTATTCCCGCTTGTCTGTTCTGTACGCATGATTCTGTGTACGCATGCAACAGGAAGCCTGATACGAACTCAGTGCCACTGTCTTCAGTCGTGCCACTAATTGCACACAGAGAATGCTTGTCCTTTTCCTAACGACTCACCCATTATTTCACTCTTCAATGTCGTTTAACCCGAATCTTTCCGAACGTTGTTTAACACACTCGAAGAGTCCATGCATGTTTTGCTTGGCGCATTTTTGAGCGCCGTCGAGTGGGTTGTAGCCTGTCTAGCGCTTCTCTTCTTTTTCTTCTTGGTTGTTGCCTTTGGTCCCAGACTAGGCTAGATCTAACTATTTATCATATTTCCGAACATTACCGAAAATATATGGTTTGTTTTCAGACCCCGCTGTGTCCTCTAGTTCGATGCCTGTTGGGACTACGTTACGATTGCTCTTCAGGAAAGGCGTATTAAATTGTTAGTGGACGAGGGTCTAGCGCATACCCACTTGCCAACTACGAGCGACTGGCCACGGCTTTTGCGATTGCGGGATCCAAGTTTAGATGGCATGTTAACAAAGATAAGATATCTTCTTTTTTTCTGCCTTCGCCGGGTACATGTGCCGTTTATGCACCTGACATTCGCCTCATTGGAGACGCTATCGACAGCTGTGCTGACGTGTGCTACCTGGGTAGTAATGTGTCCATAGATTTGTCTGCGGACCGCGAGTTACGTGTTCCCAAGGCGAAGACAAGTGTTGCTTTCGAACGTCCTAAAAGACATGTCTGGAAGGACCACAGCCTGAAGTTATGTGTCCACCGCTCAATGGCGCCGTCTATATTGTACTATAGTGAAACTTGGACAATGTATCAACGGAACGTACGCTATCTGAACCGTTTCCATTTGTAATGTCTGGGACACATCTTGAGGATTCGGTGGTCGGACATAGTTGCGAACACTGAGCTACTGTGGCGAGCGGACATGGAATCCGTGCTAATGCTGAATCAGCTTCGTTGGTTAGGTCACCTTCGTCGGATGTGTGATGACCGTTTTCCAAAACAGCTGCTGTACGGACAACTGAAAGCAGGTAGGCGAATTTCAGATGACTAGAGGTGGAGATACCAGGATACTGTTCAGGTAAGCACTTCGCGTTGTAACATTGATAGTATATGTTGGGAAGATAGTGTTGAACCGGACGATCTGCAGAAATACGATCCGCACGGGTGTCTGCAATTCCAATGAGCAGTAATTGCGCGGCCGTGGAGTGAAGCGCGCGGTACGCAAACGAACTACCAGTGCCATAGATCGTGGTGACATGACTATGTGGCATTTCGATGTGTGCAGCCGCGAATGCGGTGGTCGACTCGGATTAGTAGGCCACCAACGTACCCACAGTATACCTTTGGCTAAGAGACAATGAGTACATTAACCTCAAGTAAGTCATATCAGTTATATTCTTTCCTTTCGCAACGACCACCGTCATTTGGCAACTCACTCGCTCCTTTTTCAGAAACCTGGGTCTCTGTGGCCTTTTACCTTTCCTTTTCTTCAGCTTCGTTGGTGTACTGTATGGTAGATGTTTTGTCTGTTTCCTTCCAGACCAACCCTGAATCTTGTTTTTCCTCTTCGTTCTCTTTAGAGTGCGCTAACATGTACTCCTATGACGAACTACTTCTTACATTATGTCTTCAATACTTTTCTTCCCAGTCTAGATCTTACCACTGAAATCTGTTCATTTTTCAAAAGGTAAGAGTTTCAGTTTCGTGCTCGCCAATCAATTGGCTAACCGGCACTGGCCAGCTGGACACAAAGGTCTCACCCACACGCTTCCTGGTCTTATTCCTTCAGGTTTACACTGGATACACTGTGTGCGAATGGAATTACAACTGGTGCAGCGCAAGCCACTTGTGGTGATGGTTACGGACAGGTGTCTTCTTGCTTCGGTTGCTGTGACAGGCTAATGCGAAACGGATGCCGTCAACCACTTGTAGTTTGGAAACGTGGCTCGTTGGTGGCGAGGAGGAAAATGTGTAATAACTAGTCGCGGTTGTCTACGCGACTAATCCGTACAGAGATGAGTACGAGTGCCTAAAACGCGGCCATAAGCCCGTGCGGATTTTCAAAACCTAATGACACGGTGCGAACCAGGCAAAAAATTAAAATGTTGCCCGTGATGGTCATTTGTTCTGTATGCCGGCTGGACGTTGGTCTACGGCAGATTCAGTGAAACCGCCAATGACGGGATAAAACCACGAAGTGATCACAGCCTATAAGGAACTCAAGCGCTTCATTGAGTAAGGTCAGTAACACCTGCCAAGTTGGAAATTGTGATAACTAAAACGACCGGTTGGAAACGCCGTCTGAAATGACAGCGTTCCACAGCCATTGGCGGTTCTGTATTTACACCGTGGATAGCCTTTATACGTGACGTTGTATCACCTTCGTAAGACTTTCACAGATACCAGTTTTCTTTAACTTAGCTCACGTCGCTTCTTCCCGTGACCCTACGCAACCAAACGCTTGTAGTTGTCATTTCCATAACCCGCAACAAAATGCTAAACTTTCCGATTCGTCTTCTCTGATAACCGATTTCTACTCACATGCCCAACACGCCCGTTACTGATTGACACTCGCTCCTTTCCACACCCATGTGAATACGACTTTCCAACTGGCCATTGTAACAATGTCATCAATTGATAGATCTGCCGGAAACAACCACAAACCAGACTAGTTGGCATAATAGTATTATGCCAGCCAGTGTTCGCTTGCGTTTGCGTCTATCGTTGCATATTCAGAACTTCGACGGCCTCTCGCAACCAACTGTTGTACATAACCCTGTGTACGCGGACAAACTGAAGCTGGTTTCTTGTATTTAGTCAGGTTATCTGCATGAACAATACCACACCATCGATCACTTCATATTCGTTGTCGCTGGTTGTACATAAGTTGACCAACGTTCGCCGGAAGGACGTATGATCCTGTTTTCACATTATCCCATGTTAGGACAAAATCGTTTCAGAATGTCCCCAATCGTTGTTGCAGCGAACGTCATTCTTAGTTAAAGTGCCATCTTGTCTGGCCCACGTGTAGGCTTCATCGCATCAATGTTTTTTTTTACTACGAAAGATGAGTCAATCGTCAAACCGGGTTAAAGTGGGTGACGCGCAGTATTATATGGAATGAGCACGGGAAGGTTGCGACAGAAAACTACGTACCAGAAAAAAAAAGTAAACGTACCTTCAGGAGTGGAGAACACCATGCAATAAGGATAGACTACTCGTCCGTCTGGCTTTTCGTGACGAAAAGTAATCAGAATATATCTTGGTTCATGAGAAGGTAATTCATTGCTCAGCTCATCAAGCGATGTATCCTTTGAGACGGATTTCAGAAAATCAACTTGAACTTACCTCCAGGAAGCTCTCCTTTTGTACCATCAAAGACTTACTGTCAATCTTCACTACAAAGAATGAGGTTTACATCAACGTCGGCTACTTATTAATACGTCATTGGTTTTCGACTTCCGAAATTTGAATTGTTTCAAGATTTCCACTGACTCGTCCGCTACAACAGCTACTTGGGGAGTCGACTAAAATTTGTGGCATGAGTAGATGCTTCAAGGCTCACCATGTTTTTGTTTGGAATCTCCACGAGACTGCAATAAATATAAGGTAACAGTGAGGTGTAAACAGCCGGCGAAAATAGCACAACGTGTATAATGAAAAATAATGAATCGAATATAGATTGGTTAATCACATAAGCACATCAACACTGTCAGCAACCAGTGACGTCGACGTTAAATTGCTAGAGAGCTTGAAGGGGTTTTCACAAATGGACAACAAAAGAGAGGAGGTCGAACGCGGTTGACAGATAACTTGTCCAAACCCTTATTGTCAGTGCTCACAAACAACATTCAAATATTAGTGTTTCTTTGATGAAAATCTACTCGATTCACCGCTTATCCAAACCCCGACACAATTGGAGTTCTAACAAGGAACCAATCCCAACGTCGCGTTGAAGATACTACACCAGGATTGGACGAATAGTCTCAATGTTACGTCTTCTGTGATTCGCTTATTTCTTTGTTCCC
>LUCH01007762.1:14923-26137 GCA_013368495.1 Paragonimus heterotremus | reverse complement strand
CTCAGCGTGCGTTTGGGAAATATGCAAGTTTGCGACCGGTAACCGAGATAGTCAACATCATCACCGTTATAAATCAGTGGTTCTCACTGATGCTAAACTGCCACACAACCATGAAGAAAAAAGCAAACCATGTGCAGGAAGAGAGGAGAAAAAAGAAAGAGAGGAGGAAGGAATTTAACTACCAAAAGTGGCTACGTCTATATTCAATCACTCAACATCAAGGTGCCTACACATTGAAGACAAACAACCGAACTATGGCTAAAAGTAAGTAGTCATCAGCAACTTAGCTTCCAACACGGCTTTTACTGTCCCGCGTCATTAAATACATGCACTTCACACGCAACCCGCTAGTTGGGTTATGTATCTTGTGTGCCGACGAAGCGTCTGACGAACTGCGTATTCGTCAACATAGTTGCTAATGGTTGAAGGAAACCGCAAGGTGGCCAGACAATGACAACGTCACGGGCTATGGAAGTCTTGGTCGTTCTACTGAGAACAGTTGGCAGGTACCGTCTAATTGGTTGGAGAGTTTGCAATTATGCACACTGCTGGCTGGAATCACTGTGACACATCGTTGTGCCGCAGTCAGTGGCGAGCTTGTATCAGCAAACTTGTTGACTCTATTTTCATGAAATCCAATTGCCTTCTTTTATTTCCTCTATGTTCTTTTTCCTCGGTATGCATTTACACCTGTGTATTATTCTGTAATTTTTTGAACCGCTGTCACGATCAGTGGTCGCTCGAACCGTTGTACTCACAGGCACCGCTCAAAGCTGGAAATGATTGATTGACTAAACATGTGACTTTAATGTGTGGCAATTGCTGAGAGTGAAGAACCGAGTGAAACCTGGGTGTTCAGGCCAGTTTTGTGTTGGGGACCACAGTATGTCCATATTTCCTACGCGTCGTCCATCCGACATGAAGATGGGAGTATTTTTTTGCTGACCATCTTGTTCGAGAAAAAATGCTATTCACTTAGAGTTTGTGAAGTATTTGGTCAAGTTATGACCGAGTTATCCAAGAGAGCTAAGTCTAGTTCTAAGTGAACCCGTTGACAAAAAGAATGATTGAGGTAGTGACCCAACAGTTTCAAACCCATCGCTTAAGGATAGGACATGCCTAGATCAGACAATCACTGTACGGGCGACGCAAGTTTAGGCTACACGGCAACGCGTCTTATTTAAAAAAAAACGGTTGGCATCAAAACTAACTTACTTACGGAATATGAGTTAGATCATTCTTGAGGAAACATAATGATGAATAGCGATCAGAAAACATGTGGCCCAAATATATGCAATTCAGTAGGTTTATAATAAAAAATTGACCAATAGTTAAGACCGTAGAAGTTTGTTCCTATTTTATAATACTCAAAGGAGAGAAGTAGATAGTAAAAATTGGGAATGAGACTGGGCTCACCTGAGGATCAAAAACATCTCCCTCTAGCGTCACTGTGCGCCGCTCGATACCCGGATGAAACGCTACGCGTCGGGCAATATTCAAATCCGGACAGATCAAAGTGTTTCCAAACACATATTCCATGGCGGGCTGCAACTCGGGCGGATAGTCAATCAGTGACAAGGCGGTAGCCACATTATTCGCACCGACCAGCGACTGTGCTTGCTTGATCACCGCGGGTGGAATCACTGCACCGCGGATTTGGTTGAGCGGCAACATGGTCACACGGCGACGTAGTTGTCCACGTTCAAGCAACAGTTTGCCTGTGCGATCACAAGCTACCACAATGTTGTACAACTGTGCAAAATAAAGACCAGCCACTTTACAAGGATTGTGTGGGTTACACACTGCTTCCGACGTTAGGGCACGCAAAAAAAATTGAAAAACTGCACCTTTCGTTAGACCATAAAGCTTGATGTCTTCATTGCAGTCATAAAGATTCAAATAATTGATCTGTTAGGTAATCGGGCTTGAGTAAATAGGAAACCACGAATATTCTATAGCAACATTCGCATTCAGATAGAATTTTCGTCAGCCCTCTTTAAAAAGAAGCAATAAACTTGGGTTTCGCTCTTGTCAGAGTTCATCAGTGGCACAGTAGTTAACATGGATGCCTCGGGGAAGGTAGACTGGAGTTCAGATTTCGAACGTTACAAGGATATGTAACACTGGTGAGCGCTGAGGAGGACTGAACGCCAGTCAAGTGCTTCTTTTTTAAATGTGAAAGCGAAAACGGCGATCAGATGAGAATGGTGTGTAATTTCCGACAATCTGAATCAACCATTTTCAGTTGTAAATGTGAATAGAATATAGAAGTAACTTACACGGGTTACGGTTAAACAGATTTCACTGCATCTGTTGATGTTTGGTGTAGACAAGGTAGAACAAGGATTCAAACCACAAAACAATTGTAAAAAGGTCCGTTTGAAACCAGTTCGGTTGTTGCCAAGTCAACATGAAGTCACAAGCAGTTCATTTTGTATGCACAGAATGAGATAAAGGTGTTTGATTGTCATTGCTTCAGAATACCGTAACAAATATTTCTCTTGAGTTAAGAACAGAATCCTAAAAACGTCGCTGATGTAGTGACATGTTGTTTTATCAGGTGATGCTTGGCGATCGATAACGCAGGTTCCTTCCGGGTGTTTGTTGTCAACCTGCCTGATTATATAACCGGTTGTTCAACCCATTTTGATACGGGATCAATAACCCCGATTCCAAGCTAGCGTACAATTCTGCCAGCATAGGACGTTCTGCGCCCGAATTCGTGGATTAGACATCGGTTGCTTGACTGAGAGCGTGAGGATTTCGAGCGTTCTGTATACCACTGGCTCCACGGCAAAGAACGTGCGGATAACAACTCGCCACGGACGATAGTGAACTAAGCGACACAAGTTTTTTCTTCGAACGGTAGTTGTAAAACCACTGATTTCTTGAGTTGCGGATCACTTCGTACGTTAGTCTATTAAACTTTACTGTGCTAATCTGTGCGGATAACTGTTGTAGAGTAGAGTCTGTTCCGTTTGACATAGTTTACTATCAAATGCGTCACTTGTGCAAAGCTCCAATAAACAGCGTGTGCATCAGTCACCTTTCATAGGCTGCTGGAGCAAAACTGTCAAAATGTACGCATTGGTCAGTCCTCGTATTCTTTTGATAGACAGCACGCGGAACAGACTCATCCATCCTCTTAATCATGTTAATGGCAAACAAAGGCGATTGACCGTTAGTCTCATTTGTTAAAGTGTAACAAATGTTTGGATGTAGGCAATTCTTTCGACTCCAGTAAATCTGTTGCCTGTTTCGTAGTTTAGAATTTTGTACATTCAACTCATATGCAGTAAACACCAACAGAAGGGTGACGAAAACAAACTGAGCACAAATCGTATTATAACCGGCTGGTGGACCTGCAGTATACCAGCCCGGTGCTTGGACATATTCCCAAATGAGTTAACTCTAGCAATGCCGAAAAACAAGCTATACTCGAACTGTAAAGAAGAGCCTGGTTTCATCGACAGCAAAACCTGCCCTATGAAAAAGTCACTAAGTTAACCGGGCCTGATCGTTCAAAATGTATTCTTAAGCAACCATAACCCCACAAGATACTAGCAAACAGTGAAGTTGGGCGAAGTATAGCCTGCCAGAGAAAATACACCTTAGAGGAAAAACACTCGTGCAAGCGGACAGACACGGCTTGACGTCATAACCTAATTGATCCGAACACGCAAGGAGAATTCCACATGTCGGCACGTCAATCACGTGGACGCATCCCAGTAATTTGCAAATTCGTTTGGCAGGCAATATGTTTGTCTGACTCCGTAATGTAGGGCGAGCAGCCGGTTGTGTTGAGTCGCTAAAATAGCTAGATAGTTCGGACCGGTGTGCTAATTAAGCCGAAGGTCAGCGGCGGTCGGCTTCGTCTTCCGTAACAACCGAAGTTGTTTCGAAAACCAATGCTTGTGTCTGTCCGACCTGACCGATCGATGCGAACAAGCCCGTGCACGTGCAAGTCGCTATTACAATTGGCCTCAATAATGGCTCGAGTAAACGGGCTGGCAACCAGGCGGAGCATGGTTTGATGCGGAAGGGACAGCTCAGTAGACGATGCCAACATGAGAGAAGCGTGTCGGTTTGATGATTGGTCGGAGGTCGGCTAAACGCTTTATTCCATTAGCGATGGCAGATAACCCGCAGCTTTGCTGACATGCAGATAATTCATGCAGATAATTCCTTAAAAAAAAGTTACAATACAGGACATTTACAAAACGAAGCGGTTTACCTCTTGAAACCCATTTTATTTAGTTGTCCTTCCGGAACAATACGAAACTCGTTGCTTGCATTTATACCAATGCACATTTCTGTCTTAACGTCTCACCAAGACTTTATGATGTAACGTGAAAACAAAATCGAATAATTTCAAATGGCTAAGTATGCACAGTTTGAAAGAACAAATCTGTTTAGTTGGTCGGTTTCAGCAGGGTTGCTGCTATGAGATAGAGGCAAGTCTGATGCGCAATAAATCCGAGAGTTCACAAAATACCCGAATAGCGATGGAAGATGATAAAATTCCAATCTGGATGTATTAGGAACATGAGAAACTGACTCAATGGTCGTGAAATGATAGACAAAGATCGGCAACAAACATCAGCCAAACAGGGAAAAAGGTGCATGACCCTCAAGTAGAAATCTCACTGCGCCATGAATGGTAGTTTTAACTTGAAAATGCCGGTATATGACCGGAGGATTAGAAATGTGAGTTAAGTAATGAAAAATCTCCCTTATAAGACGACTTCTCATTACGAGTTGCGCATTACAAATAAAGGTTATTGGTTTTAAGTTGGTGTCTACAAAGATTGCACAAGTGCCACGCTTCTGTTCTGATTAGTTGGAAAAAGGGGAACAGAATACTGTGTAGCTACGCAGTAGCTGTCAACGGACACGTAAAACAACGAAATATTTCGCAACCTAACAAACGGTTAAGACTGCACTACTGTTTGAGAGAGAGAGCCAAATAGCGTCGCAGATCGACGTCAAGCACTACTTAGCAGCGACAATGAATGACAAGTTACAAGCAAAAAACAACGACGATCTACAATGTCTTAGAAGACTACAGTCTGAATCCAAAAACCGAGTTTGCGCGGTGTGTTTTGAGAAAAAACTAACTCTGCATTACTGGTGGTCATTAGGCGGACGAATGTGCAAGGTAAGCAAAACTGAATCATTTCAGTTGTAAGTGATCTAGTTTTGCATACTTTGTTCTTCTTGTTCAAAGTAAACAGCATCCATGTAGTTTGTGGTCACAGTGCATGGCCTGCCTGTCCAAGGCTAGCTTATGATGAAGCAATTGATTAAATGAATCCGGTTGATTAGCGATGCTTGAGAGACTGACATCCGATTGAACTAAGGTTTTAATTCTTAATGTAGCGGTAGTTTTTTTTCGACGCGCAATGTCTGTCTTGTTTAGAGAGAGTATAATTAAAATACGCAAACTGCTTAATGCATCGCTTTCACTAGGCAACAATTAGTGTACGAAAATGAATGGTGTTCATTTAGACGTGTCAATTATCGAGTACGATAGAGTGTAATCATTACAAAAATCGGGATGGACGGCTAAGCAGAGGTCACAATAAAGTCACGAACCCGAGCACCTGCAGCCACTTCCAAAGCAGTGGCATATTTCAAATCTTTCACCCGGATCAACCTGGCCACGGGTCCATGCACCCGACTGCGATCGAAATTCGGTTCTGGATCCGTGTAATCAAAAGCCAGTTGAGGGAACTGAGTCATTCCGGTATTGGTCTGATGACGTGCTTCTCGGGCAGCATTGACCAAACCAAACTGACGCTCTAGAATGAAATCGTTGGGATGGAAAAGAGAAAAGCTTAATCTCGGTCACGAGTCAACGCAGTTAATTTTACGGAACATCAAATATGGGAACTGAAATTATTGACCAATTGTAAACAAAGAGAATGGATTATTGTGGAGCATGATGGTTGGAACAGTTTCAATTACCTGACATAAAAAGTTATCAAGGTTCAAAGTAACACTGATTCCACGGTAACTCAGTGGCAACGATGTCAATCGCACGGTTTTGGATCTAAATCCCAGCAGTTACCGCAACTGATTCTGCTACTAAGCTGATAGTGTCTGGCTCATAAACGACCCAGTACATCACAAGGCGACCTGCATTGTGAAGAATGGAAGTTAAACTAATAATGGTTCAGCAAAAGGGCTATCCGAAGGAATTATACACAAGTGTCGATCATACTTAAGTTGCCTTTGATTCGTCGGTAAATAGTTTGTCAAGATTTTTTGCGAGTAACGTGACGAGCGAAAGTTTTTTTTTAGGGTTCGGAAACACGTTATTTAGTGTTGTAACAGACATTTCCGAATTGGTTTTCCTTCTTATCACCATCATCAAAAAAGACAGTAATACATCAGTGGTTCTCGTTGATGTCTGTCATGTAGCTACGGAGAAAAAAGTAAACTACACCCAAGAAAAAAGAAAGGGAAGGAAAGAGATCCTAGTATAAACAACAACTAAGACTATATTCAAACGGTCAACATCGAGGTGACTACATCTTGAAAACAAACAGCCGCGCTACTGGTGAATCATCATCATCGGTCTCTTCAGAGCCTTCAGTGCTCCGCGTCATTAAGTACACTTACTTCATAGACAACTCAAATAAACAGCGACAATATTCATGCTACTGAGCTCCAGTATCCATCACCGTCTGAAATTCTTAGCCGTCGACTGTGTGGATCGCAAAGGCCTTAGCCGAGGAGACGAACCCGACCTGCAGTGGCCAACTCCTTAGTGAATGACTACATTTCTCTACGCCAGGTCACCATCTGGTCACCTCTCACCTTAGGCTAGTCGGCCGCGGAATACAGCAGGGTGCTCGATGTGACAGACGACTAACGGATATTCTTAGTACACGACCTAACTGTCTAAGTCTGTGCAAACTTAAAGACTAAACAAAGGAACTTGCTTGGCAATTACTGCTAAACACCCACTTCCTATCCTCTTCGTTGCTTGCCCGTTGATGCCACCCGACGCTGGCAGCCGAACGCATACATCGATAATCAATATCTGAAGATGGCTCACGTCTTTTGCCCTACATTATTCCTCCGTCCTCTCTGTTGATATCTTGTGTGTATGAGCCAATCCCCCGAAATTGATGATATTCAGTGTGTGGAACTAAGAATTCAGTTCTGTATGGTAAAATAACGCGGCATTATTGTAATAGTTAGTTAAATGAACGAAACTGACCAGTCAGCAGGGATTCTGTGCCCACTGCTTTGTCATCTGCTTCGGCGCGTGTAAGTCGATGGCTCAGTTTTTGAATTTCGTCTGTCAATTTCTGCTGCTCCAATTCCTCTTTCGACTGAGTCCCACCGGTCATACTTAGACGACCAAACACTTTAGCCACGGCCGCTTCCTGTTTCTTCAATTCAGCTCGCAAATGTGTTTGACGCATTTCAAGCTGACGTAATTCCGTCTGTGCCGAGCACCGTTCACCGTCTGCGAGACGCGCCTGTTCTGCTAGGCTGGCAGCCACACCATCCTCTCCACTAGAAAGACCCGAGTTCGCCGCCTGAAATTTCAAGAATCAACGTGTAACATTAGCGGAGCACGAAAGCAAAGAAGCATAACATTATGACAGCAGACATAAGCATTTCCAGTTTTTAACCGAACATACAAGCACTACGACTCGGATTGCCTTTAAGTCTAACTGGCAGAAAAAAGCGAACAAAATAACGAAATAAATGTCGGAGCAGTTAGTAGGTTCCACAGGAGACAATAAGACGGGTAGGTAAGCGGGTCAAAATGTAATATCTCCGAGCTCCCAATAGGGTTCTTTAGCTTGCAGCGTTTGGGCACGCTGTTTCTATCTTGAGTTCAGGTCCGGCCGAAATCTGGACGTTTCACAACTGGATCACTTAATTTAACACTTTTGTCAAGCTATTTGTCAGTAATACAAAAGTATGAATCAATAACACTAAAGATACAAGTAAGCCATGGAGTGCAAAACAAATGGTTATGTCTGAGAACGTTTCCAGTCAGTAGTGGAGATGATCACGCGATACCCAATGGGGCACTTGCCGACCTTGCTCATCGTTGCAATCAAGACTATCATAGTATGCGACCACATTAGTGAACAACAATAAGGGGCCACGTTGAACAATGCGCAACACAACAACATCGTTCGCGATTAGCAAACGCAAAGAAATCCGTCTTGGTTGCCTAAATTACAGATGTGTCTGTTGGGAAAAGGCACATTTTCCCAAAAATTAGCCCTATATGCATGGAAAATGGATTTATTCATTTTCTGGGAATTTGAACGCCCGCCAGAATTCTGGGACCTCCGAGAAGCTGCGCTCGCTTCTGATTGGTCCATTCGGCGTCCTAGGTCCAAGGCCACCAGAAACCTATAAATACAGTTGCTGTGATCAGCTATTTCGCCTTCGGGTTGAGCAGCAAATAAAGGTCGTTTTGAAGGCCATCTTTTTCCTTACTTGTTGGGGGGTTCTAAGTTGTGAGATTTGCGTTCCGATTTTGAGCTCTGATTTTCGTACCGCTTTACAATATCGTTGCGTTCGTTCGTGATAGAGATACTGCTCGCGGTCTTGCGTTTGCTCTTGTCTTTTCTCTATCAGGTCGGGTCGTAACAGTGTCTCCGACTGTACCAACTAGAAGATAGTTTTTTCTTCACAGGGCATGTTATATTTAACTGCCCTGTGTAATCTTGTCAAGTAATTATTTTCACTTTGTTCTCAAATCACACAATTTAATAAGCAGGCGTCTTCCCACCAAGCACAAATTTAAGTATTCTTCGGTGCGTAATATTTTCCGTTTTTTTCCTTTCGCTTCATATAAGCCGTATGCTCGTTCAAAATAGATCCGTTTATTTCTAAAGCACGCAGACATTGTCATCTAAGGAGTTCAGCATTCATAAGCGTCTTTCTCTTTACTCCTGAAAAATGGCCTTGCCGAACCGTAGCGTTAATCTTTATTTCTCCGTAGACCCAAGTGTAATGATTCATTTTCTCTCCCCAAAGTGTTAAGTACCAGACTGACCAAATCTGCAGTTAGCAGACTACGTTTGTTTTGGTCTCCTACTGGATGACGCAAGCCACTGTAAATTCTTACAATTCGTCTCCAGGCTCCGCAAGCTTGGCGGGGTTACTACAACTGGCGATGGTCAGTGACAGACCAACATTGCCGACGTGCCGTTATTAGGTGGAGAACTTCAGAAGCTTACAAAACAGCAGTACAAACATTATAAAGCCACTTGGCTGATGCTGACTGGAAAAATAGATGTCGCCATCTGAGTAAGACTGCTGTACTTGTAAGCAAGCCTAGCCCGGAGGAACATGTCCAGTATTGTAACTATATTCTGTCATGGTTCATTTCCATATTTAAGGTTAGAAGGCGAGAGGTTTTTGGCTAGTTTGCCACCTCGTATAATTAAACATTTGGTGGTCCCATCGAGTGGCAAATTAACACCAATCCCTCGCTCAGGATAAATTTGTAAACTGGTTGCTGGAATTACACGAAATCTGACGATTAATAGTCAGACATCGTTATCAAAAAAGGATAGTTTGTTCAATCTTGATAAACAAAGAAGCACATTAAGACAAGGCAAAGAATGAGGTGAGAGTAAATTACCTGTAACCGTCGCTGTGCAGCTTCCAACTTTAGTTTGGCTTCAGTTGCTTCTGACTGGATAGCCTGGAATTCTGAGCCAGCGGCTACCTCAGCAGCATGATGTTTAGCATTCAGTTGTTCCTCTGTTTCAGTACATTGTGATTCCAACTCTTTTACACGCTGTTTGGTTGCTTTCAACGTTTCACTAGCACGGTTGGCAGCTCCTTTGGCGACAGCTTCTGTTTTTTGACATGCAGACATAGTGGATTCTAACTGTTCTAATACAGCACCTTGAAACTGTGAATGGAAGTAACAGGTGACGCGGCGATGCCAAGGTACATACCTCATCACGTTGGGCGCTCAATTCGATAATCCGTTGTTCAACACTGGCTTTGGCTTCGATTAGCTAGGGTTGAGCGTAAGCATCAATCCAAATGAATTACTTACCTGATCCAACTTTTCTTTCTGGTCAGCTAACGATTTCTCCAGAATGACTAGACCATCTTTGGTACGATTTTTGGCCTCCTACAAGAGAGTTCCATTCTGTATCAGAGGAAAATTCACTGACCTCAAGACAGTAGAAGTCATAAGCAATGATAAATTTCTCTAAGTGTGTTATCTCGCGAACCACCTTTTGGTATTCCAGATAACTACTACGCTCTTCCCTTAGTTTAGTGATCGTCGGATTTATATCTTCGCGCAACACCTAGCCGGAGATAGTCCTTTTAAATGACTAAATGTAAATGACATACGCGATCGATTTCCCGCAATTTACTGTCTTTTTTCTCTATGGTCTTCAATGCCACTTCTTTTTTATGCTCATACAATTTGGTGCTAGCCGCTTCCTCCAACAAAGAAAGAATCTGCAAAAGATGAGAAGTTTGGCTTCCCAAAAATGTTGAAGAAACAAACCTCGGGTGGTTTCATGTTCAAAATTTTGGTAATTCGACCTTGCATAATCAAAAAATGCGGGTTATTGACATTCAGTTGTACAGAATGAAACAAGTCATGCACACGCGTGTTCGTTGCATTTGTTCCATTGATCAAATATTTATTCTTGCCGCCGACCACGATCTGAAATGTGCTTGCCTACCGATCGGTATGTAGAATCCTACCTGTCTAGTGATAGTCAATTCGTCAAACTGTTCGTACCCGTAAGGAGACTGAGCTTTGTTCACGTTGTCAAATACCGCGCTCACCGTTGCTTTGGTGATACCCGCTTGACCGGATTTGTACACAAGTTCTTGCAAATTAGACGCACGAACCTTGAAAAAAAATATACGAATGAGAATGGGAAATAAACAGAAGAGTTAGATAAACGTGCCTGTGATAGATTTGTAATCCCGAGGAGAAAGCAGACAGCATCGAGAATATTGGACTTTCCTGAACCGTTCAGACCGGTTATTGCATTGAACTGTGGATCAAAACCGTTTATTTCCGTTCTCTGGCAATAAGACTTGAAACCATCAATGATCAAAGACTTTATATACATTTCAGTAGATGCTGAAAAAACAGGAACACAAATATAAGAACATGAATGTATACATCCACGGCAAATGTTTTTGCTGTTCTCTCATATATATATATATATATATATATATATATAT